>CATQJA010002205.1:0-222639 GCA_958295435.1 Mesorhabditis spiculigera
GCCGAACATTCAAGCAACTTCCGGGAGAAAATCAGGGTCCCGGAGGCCCAGTCCCGCCTGAGTCAGCGGGAAGCGCAGCCCATTTTGGGGACAAATTGCCGGGTTAATGCCGTGGGAACACACGGCTCTTCCTCGCCCACTTTACCACAGCCCCAACCAACCAGCCCGTTGGTGATTGCCCTCGGACCAGCACAGCCTTTTTCAATCCCCAACACAACAGATCTTCTCCAAAAAGGGCAAACATTTTTCATCCAGAACCTCAGAAAAATGTTTGGACGTGTTTGAGCTCAGAGCCCCGTTCTCACCCTCGAATTTTCAAAAACCATTTGTTTTTAAAATTTTTGATGCTTTTGCAATCTTTGCCTACCGTTTTTTATAGTTTTTGGAGCATCATACACAGCTTAGAAAATCGTAACAACTTTGAAATAAAGCGTCTCTAGTCTACGAGAATCTGATTTTTTCGAGTTTTGGATGTGAATTTTTACGAAGTTCTAATCGTTTTCTAGTTCTGGATCGGAAAAAAACAAGCCTTATCGATCCCCATCCATCCGTTAGTTTCAGCCCGTTTTTTATATGGCGCGCTTCATTGTTAACGTTATCGGGTTTTGAGCCGCCCGAAACGAGCCGATTTTCAGCACCTGAATACGGCAACATACGCGCCTTTTGGGCCGATTGTCGTGCAATTTTCGCATTATTTCTGCAATCTTGAACTCTCTTTCTTCTAATACGTGTTATTGCTTTGCGCTTTTGACGTCAAAAACCTGCGAACTAACATCTAGCAGCTAAAAAAGTGCGCCTTTTTGGAGACTACGAATTATCTAGACATCGTCGGCCATTAAACGGTTGTATTGTTACTGGCCCTTTAGCAGTCGTGGAATTTTAGCCATTTTGTGTTTGAATTGGCTTTTCTAGCTGTTACTTACAGGGGCGTAGCCGAAAAAAAAATTTCGGGGGCCGAAAAATTTTTTCGAAAACTCAAAAAATTAACGAAAAACAGCCGCAGGCGAAAATCGTTGGAAAAGGCTACATAGCTCTACAAATAGCAGTAAACTTGTTAAAAATAGCGCCGCATGCTCCTAAAATTACGAGAAAATAAAATCATAAGGGTCCCCCTTATGAAATCTTCGGCCGATTCCGGGGGCCCAGGCCCAGGGGCCACCTTACCTTTCGTCCTGCTTACAGAGTTCTATACAATGTAGCACTTGTTGTAAGTTGAGCTGGCCTTTAAAGCCTTCGTCAATCGTTCTATCGTTCCCAAAATACCATGCATAAAATCCATCGAATCCCACTTCTAGGTACCTTTAATTTTACCTACCCCAAAAGCACTTTCCATTTCAAAGCCCACCGCCCATTTAAGCTTCTTCAATTCCATATCTGACTACGGCAATTTTAATCGAACCCCTCCCCTCTTGCCCTCTCCATTTGGGGCCAGGTGCAATTTTGATTGGGTCCCTTTTTGCCCCCACCCGATGGCGGAAGGAATTACGGGCGGGCATTGTTGAATATTTCGACAGGCCAGACTCATGGAGCTTTTTGTGCTTCATTTGAGATTTTTTTTCTGGCCAGGATTTCTCATAGGATTGCATTAGACCCTCCAAGTCTAAAATTCGAAAAAGATCGCAGAGGCTCGTTTTTCCGTGGAATCCTTAAGATTTGAGCTCCGAATTCGGCTTTTTTTCGGATTCGGTCTCCTTTATAGGAATCAATTTTAAAGCCACGAGCAGCTGAAAAATCGAAACAATTAGCTGGGTCTCGTTTTTCGCTGAATGCCGTGATTTGAAAATAGGTCTGGCTCGTTTTCCGGTGAATTCAGCAGATTTTGGTTCTCGAATCCGGTTCTTTTTTGGGTCCGGGCTTTCTTAGCAGATAGGGTCCGAAGACATTAAAGCCAACAAAAAAATTAAAAATTTTTCAATATTCCCCTTCGGATTGAATTTTGGAGCTATTGAACTTTAAATATTTGAATGGAGGGACAATTCCCGATTTTACGGTGAATTCTGAATTTTTGGTGGCGGTTTTTGCCCGATTCTCTGGAATTTCAGGCGTTTTTCACTGTTTTTCAACGTGCGCATAAATTCGGTCGTTCCGCGGTGTCGCCCTCGCATCTAGACGCGATAAATCGATGGCCGTTCTCAGCCCATTCCACGGTCGAGCTTATCTCCAGAACCCCCCAAGCGCATCCGTGGGGTTTATTGTTTGGCACTTCGTAGGTGGAAAAACTGGCTAACGCCTTTGTGAAGCCACATAACATATAAATATGAATATTATGGTTACATTCCCAATTTTTATTAAATCTTTCTTCCCTCTCTATTCGAATTCAAAGCTGCAAATTAAATTTTATTCGATTCAACGGTCCTTTGCAATCGTGACTGCTTATGGATTACTCTTTGAACCTCACCAGAAACCAATTTTTCGTGGCTTAGACATAATTGACTTCTTTCTCATTATTTTTGGATTGTTTTTACATATTTCTGCGGTATCCCGGCATCATGCTGTGCAAATATGACCTCATAAAAACCCCGCACCGCCCTCTCATTTTTTCGCAATAAAATGTTTGATCAATATTGCCTCAAGAAAATTTTTGGCCAATTGCCAAGGTTCCAATCTATTTTTAAGAGAATTTTTAATTCCGGATCTCTATTTTTGATACCCACCTCCACTTCTCGTTTTCCCAAGCGGTGGAGTTTCCAAAGCGGGGCACCAGATGCGTTATGCATGCGAAAAGTTTCGCACCCACTTGATTTCCTGGAGGTGTTTTTGGAATTCATAAGCTTTATACACGTAAGCTACGTTTTATAGGCTTGGCGATACTAAACTGACGCCTCCAGAGGGGATGGCGGCCACGTCGGCGAGTCCGGCGAAGAGGTAAGAAATTTTCCTGACTGCTAATTTGATTAAAGGATTGATGTAAAGGGACGGTTGGCTACCCACTATTACTTTTAAATTATTAATTTTTAAAGCATTACTTCTAAAGTCATTATTTCTAAAAGGCAATACTTCTAAATCGTTACTTCAAGAATTCTAAGCCTCGATTTGGGCATAAATATGGCAAAACGCGCCTAAAAATTGATAATCTGACGTACCAACTCTTAGAAGTAACTGTTTTAGAAGGAATGGTTTTAGAAGTAATGATCGCCCCCGCGCGCTGATCATGATGACACTTTTGGTTGATCGATACCTTAACCGCCAACAAATCACCTTGACAAAAAACCGATCGGGCATTCCTTCTCCATACCTTTAATCCAATATCGTTAATTCTCCAGGGAACGCTCGTTGCCGTTTGACCCGGAGGACCCGAATTACATCAAAGATCTGCAGCGGCCGGCCGTTATTAAGGTTGGGGCCGAAAAATGGGCGCCGGAATTGGGCCAATCCACCACCCCCAACACCCACGCCTAAATCGAAAAATCGTATTTTCCAGGCGGATCTGACGGGGATGGAACGGCGAAAGCGCGTCCAGGAGGTGCTGGAGCACAAGGATTTTTGCAACCAGCTGGAGGAGGTTGGTTTTTTTTTGGTTAAAATTTAGTGTTCTGACTGGTTTAAGGTGATTCGTCAAGACATGGACAGCTCTAGGCATGGCTTTGAGGAGGAGAATCGATCAATATCTCTGCAAAAACTCTCCGAATTGGCATTGCCGAGGAGTCCGATGAGGAGCCCGATGCATGGATTGGGTGGGTTTTTGCGATAGTTTTTTTTATTTTTCTAACATTGAAATTAGAACTTTTAAGGCTTTGTTATATTGTGGTAGTTAGATTTCCTATTATTTTGCTGAGACGCCATTCTCTCAATTTTTATTTTTGTCTTGTTAAAAACAATTCAGTCTAAATTTTCTGGCTATTAGATCAATTAGGTTCAATTTGCTGTTGTAACGTCAAAATTACTTCAGGTCGATATTTCATAATGTCGATGTTTGGACATTCTGATTTGTCATCTTACATAAGATATTTAACACCGTAATCCGATAGTGATATTTCCGTTTTATGGTCTTTCATTTTGTAAAAAATGGGGTGGTTGTTACTCGAATTCGCATAATTTATCCTGTTAAAAGACCCGTTTTTCTTAATTTAATGTTATAGGCATGAAAATACATCTTCTTAAGACCCTTCCCTTTGAATAGCTATTAATATCATGTTTTGCCATCTCTCGGTCCCATCGGCACCTCAACCATCTGCCATTCCCCCCCCCCTCCCCCCTCAAAAGAAGGCCCTGCGGCTGGCTGGCCCCTCACTAACTGGCCAACAAGGCCTCCCCCAAAACGGCAGCTAAGCCATCGATTTCCGGGTGGGAATATCTGGGATTTTTCCGTTCCGGATTCCTCCCAACTCTTTTTGGCGTTTTCTTTGTTTTTTTCCTCAAAAAATGGATTTAAAGTACCTGACCGAAAGTTATCTATAAGAGGTTTTTACTTTTACCTTCATAGCTCCTTTGAAACGCACCTCCCATTAATGCATAACTTGCTTGATTTTCAGGGGCATCGACACTACCCATCGCCGATCTAAAAGGTGTCGAAACCTACTCGAAACAAGAGAAAGCCCTTCGAAACAAACTCGCATCCCTCTACCGCCTTGTCGATTTGTTCCAATGGAGTCAGGGTATCTACAATCATATTACGGTATGTATTTTATTCTGCATTTTTTTAGTAGTTAATTATAGGTTCGGCATCCCGAGAACCCGAGCGAGATCCTGATCAACCCATTTGGACTTTTGTACCACGAGATCACCGCTTCGTCCCTGATTAAAGTCGACCTGGATGGGCAGATTTTGGACCCGGGCACGACAAAGCTGGGCATAAATGAGGTAGATTAATGATATTATTACCTTATTACCTATTTACCTAACTGCGTCATGTTGATTTCATGTTCTGAATTAATTCCTAAACGATCTTCGCTAGCTGGGATTTTGTATAGCATTTTGGAACATTATCCTCTTTTGTTCTTATTATTATCACAAGCCATAGCTCTAAATACCTTCAGCGTACCTTTAGTCTTCGATGTATCCTATTTAGGCTGCTTTCGCCCTGCACTCCGCTCTCCATTCAGCCCGTGAAGATGTAAATTGTGTGATCCACATGCATAACGCTGTCGTATCTGCTGTATCATCCATGAAATGTGGATTACTGCCCCTCTGTCACGAAGCGATGGTCATAGGGCCGGTGGCTTATCATGACTATCAAGTAAGATAATCCCAGTAATGTTTTGATGATTTTTTTTAGGGAAATCTAGATGATGAAAAAGAAAAAGCCAGTATATTGGAGAGTCTTGGTGATAAGAATGTAAGTTTTTGAAATCTGCATGATTTTATAGAATTCTGTGTAGCCAGCTTTGCATGAAACTTGAATATCTTTGAAATTTTAGGATTCTGAAAAGCCATCGGAAAGAAAGACCGATTAGAAAAAAAGGGGGTTTGAACGGAAAGCGTATATCGCGGAAAACAAGTGAGACAGAGAAAGAAAGAGAAAGAAAGAGAGACAGAGAGAGAAAGATCCGAGAGCTCGTACTTTTGCCTTCACCGCCCCTTTAAAGGTGATGATCGTCCGAAATCAAGGATTCGTAGCCTGCGGTTCTTCCGTCGAAGAAACCCTCCACTTTGCCTACAACACGATTCTAGCGTGTGAGACGCAGGTGCTAAGACCTTCTTTAAAAGGCCTTCCATTCACCCCAAAATGCATGATTCGGATAAGTTCAAACTTTCTATCTTCCGCCTCTATCGCTTTTAGACGTGTCGCTGCCCCTTTAGCTAAAATGAACCAGCTGAAAAATTTCAGATTTTAATCCTACGCGGCTGGGGATTTTTGATCGCCCATCCGTCTTTTGAGGAGGCTGTGTTCATTCTCAAAAATTTGATCGCGGCTGCTGATCATCAGGTTTAGAACGGAAAATTGATCGATCATTTTCGGGTGAATGGCGGATGGCTGCAAAAATATTTTAATTGCCTAAAAACCATTTTTCTAGATTCGGGCAGCTCGAGCCGGGATTGAAAATTTGCACATCCCTGATGAAGCGACGGTAAATAAGACATTTTTGGCTGCTAGACAAGGTATGAAAAAGCGAAAATTCGGTGAGACTTTTAAAGGCGGAATTTTTCGATCACCATCAAGAAACAACAATACGGAGCAGACGGAATGGAAAGTCGGGGAGCTAGAATGGGAGGCTTGGATGCGAGTGCTGGACACTTCGGTAAGTCAGGTTTGATCTCACTCTCACTCTCTCTCTCTCTCTCTTTCGCTCTCTCTCTCTCTATTTCTAGCCATGCTCCTGCTATATTTTTATTAAGGGTTTCCGAACCGGTCACCTTTACCGTCAACCCCTAATTCGCCAAAGATCGCCCATAGCAACAAGCGCCAGAATAAATTTGGATGTTGCGGTTCCTCCAGTGGCGACTTCCTATGGATCCGTAAGTTACCATCAACCGCTGCTAGAATTACGATAATCTAGGTTGATGAATCCGACCCCGAAGCCCTCACCGCTCACAAGCTTGCCCTACTGCGAAAAGAACAGGAAAAAATTCGATGGCTCAACTCCCCGAACGCCTATCAGAAGGTGGAATTTTTGGAATCGGGCAGCGATCGTCCGAAAGTGATTACAAAGGTTGGTGCTCGTTGAGCAGAGTTTCAGTATTTTTTTTAGTGGGTCCAAGACATCTCTGCCACTTCCAGTAATGGGATTCCAGTAAAAATCACTGGAACTCAACAATTTTCACCCTTGAGCATGAACCCGAAGGAGTTTAAGGTTTGATGCCTTATTATTAGATGATGTTTAGGATCTATTTTGTGGATCAAACCTCAAAGTTATGTTCAGGAAAAGCAAAGAGCTATCAAGGAAGATAGGATCCGTGGAAAAACGTCAGCAGGACCACAGTCACAAGTTCTTGATGGGACCACCTACCAAGAAGCTAGAGATATGAGAAGAGCAAATGTAAGTATTTAACTGGGTAATAGCTATAATCGATTACACCACATCTCTCATCGAATTACGATTAATTTAATTACGCGACCTAATCGCATTTTTCAGAGCTACGGCGACTCGCTAGCCGGGCCGGCCGATCGCTTCGTAATGATAGGAACAGCTTCTAAAGGAATTATCGATCGACAGCATCAACATAATGCACAGGTATTAAATCCTAGTTTTCAATTGGATTTTTATGTTGATTTATGTCGCAGCTTTCTTGATTAGAAATCACAGCCTGTGGCCCAAAAAGACGTTTTTTTCAGGTCTACCGCCAACTCTACGCTCCAAATCCATTTTCATCAGAAACTGATGAGAATATAAAGAAGTATTTTAGGGAGGTAAAACACCTTAATCCGTTCAACATCCTGTTCATCTCCCTCCAGGTTGAAGCCAAGTCCCCACGTAGCCATTCTGCTAGAGCTCCCTCCTCGTCCCGGGATGCGGGTTACAGTACGTTCCGCTCCGATCTGACGAATGGTACATCGATCGATGCTGACTTGCCGGATGAACCGGACAGTCCGGGAGCAGGTTTGATACCCTTCTACCTATTGAACTCTATCCAGCCACTACTTTAGAATTGACAGATACCCCAAGAAAAGTAAGCTACCACCAGCGAAAACCAAATATACCTATGTGCTTGGGCTTTGTTGGGACTTAGGGTTACGGTAGACATCGAGAAATGAGTTACGCTAGAATACAAACTACGGCTTTTATACTTCAAAACCAGGATAATCCATGGTTTGTACTTTCTCGGTAGCTATTTTACGTCGTCACCGATAGGTTTTGCTTCATTCGCTACACGTTGTCTTTTTCCTGTCAGAGTTCCGGATCTTTGTCTACCGTCCTTTGGATTCCGTTTGTATTAGCCAGATGCCTTTCCGGGTTCAACCGTGTGTTCAGATACGGCTTCCTGATGCAAGGGGCCCGGGAGCACCGGATGCGCGAGGAATCGTCCTACGGTCTGGACGAGCTATCGCAATCCAAGGCACTGGACGTCAGCGGTAAGAAGATGAAAAACTCGAAGAACGTTTCGTGTGTAGCGCAACGTACGCCACAAGGTTATGCATACAGCAAAATGTTGCGATTATCGCGAAATTCCATCCCAATATTTTTTAAGGGTGTTATCAGTCACTTGCACCTCACTCCCCCGCCCTAATTTCTTTCACAAAAACGCATGGCACGCCTGCTGCACAATTCCGATTAGCACCCAATGGTATACGGTAGCGTGTTTAGAGGTGTCTTTCGGCCCTCCGAAAGCCCGCTCGACGCCGAGGTCCCACAGCGCCGGCCCGTCCCACCTCGGCCGCATCGACTCCCGACGATATCGTGAGTGTTGTATTGTCAATTTGGGTTTTTGGAGGCAAGCTCGAGTTGTACTAATCGATGGAAAAAAATAAAAACTACAAGTCTCGACTATCGATTTGAACAGCTTGAACCCGCTGTCTTCCAAAAGCTCCTTTACAACGCACCGTTTGGGGTGACACTCGTCTAATTGCCTATTTTTTGTGATAGTCCTGCAGCGCCACCAGAATCGCACTTGTCGCACCCAGATTTTGTAGCGTAGCGTAGTGGCAAAATCCGCACTTTGGTTTGAAACTGTTGAATAGCTTCATAAAGACTTTCGAGAGACCTTAGTGAAAAAAATAAGTTGAGAAAATGCCGTGCAAGCTCATAGATGCCAATTTTCGGCTAAAATTTGTAGAAAAATCGATATTTTTGTCTTTCAAATGGATTGATTGACATGATTTAAATTTAGGTCACTCAAATACGAGATCCAATCAGGCGCTGTCAGAGGATGAGGTAAATCTGCATATTCCTACCATTTACGATACCTTTAGGCACCCCAAATCACCCAATCCGAGACGAAAAAGAAGAAGAAGCGTGGTTTCTTCTCGTTTATGCGGATGAGCAAACGTGACAAACATCGTGAGGCGGCATAATCGATCGACTTCGATTCTTCGATTCGTGCCCCCGTTTGAATTGACATTCGTGCATTAATGGGAGTCGAATTCCCGCAAGGCCACTGCCCTCCCAAGACTCATTTTATTTTTTGAAAATTTGCATATTAGGATTCATCAGTATTAGTTTTGCTATTTTACACCTAAAAATTGTATAATTTCCCTGTCACCCGGGTGTTTTCCGTTATATTCTGAAAAAAATTGGACGTCGACAAATGTGTTTATTATTTTTGGTCCGGCTTGTCTCCCAAGATATGTGATATTCTCATCCGTCATTCTAGCCGCCCTTTTGAGCCCAAAGAAAATTTATGGCCACGCCATTGGTTTCTCCTGAAATAATGTTGTTTTTTTGAGAGAAATAAATATATTTTCGAGATGGCAATGACATGTGACGTTGGAAATATATAGTTTTGGCTGTCGTTATCTAAGCGAATTAATCATATTTTTACTCGAAAATTTAACGTTAGCTACCTAAAAAGTTTTTATCATTTTTTAAATGCGTTTTCAAAAATTCAAGCTTTAATATAATTTTTAAGAGCTTATCCAAGGAGAAAGATGTCCCAAAAAGCCGCAAAAGTTAGCCTGGAAAGCAAAGAAAAGCTGCCCAACAAGATGCACGACGTTGTCTGCGATGCAAATTTGCTGGTGTCGCATATACAGACGGCCAGTGGGAGTAATGAGGTTTGCAAATTTTTATGCAAATTTTTAAATTTGCCGAGTTCTGCTTTAAATTCTATTTTTCTTAGCTCCTCGGCACCGCCACGAAGCAGTTTGTCGCCCAGGAAAATACGATCGAGTGCACGGCACAGGTACAATATCGTTTTCGGCTTAAAAATCGCGGCAAAAATACACATCATGAAAAGTTTTCAGGCGATTCAACGGCTTGAACAGCTAGCTGACGGGCTGCATGAGCAATTTGCAACTGCTGGAGATATGTAAGGATTTTCAAAGCAGTTTTTGCCGATAATTTTGAATTTTTGCATTTTCGGGCCTTAAGTGGAGTTTTTTAACGTTATGCCCGGGTTGTAGTGTAGTATTTGCGTATTTTCTCGTAACAAATTCCCAAAAAAACTTTATCAAAACCTGAAACTGGAAACCAACCACACTAATAGACTCGACGCTCTGCTGATGAACCCGAAAATGTATTAACACGATGGGGGCAAAGGGGGATGCTTGGGGGGAAGTAGATACATTTCAACAGCCGGAAATTGGATACAATAGGTAAGGAGAGACAATAGGGACAATAGACAAATTGCTAAACTAAATTTTCCCCTTTGGAAGCGGAACTTTTGGGGCGGACAGGGAGATGGGAATGCTTTTAGGCGAAAATTGCATTGGATAAAGCTTGTTTGGGGGTGGTGGAACGGAGAATGAAACGAAGAATAAAGTGTACAGTGTACATTGATGGAATTACCACATTCTTTGGCACATTTCCTAGGCGAATTAGCGATCTACGGGGGACTGGGAATGGATGGGGTTGTCAGGGGGTAAAGTGTTGCGCTAGAAATGTGCATAAAAACCGGCTTTTAGAAAATTCAAAGCTCCAACATCTTAGCTCATGATACCTCAAGAGGTATCTGAATTCTTATGTGTTTTTAATCCGTAAAAATTTTGATTTTTATGAGCTACTAGTCTGTAAGTTTTTAGCGCAACGCTTCAAATTCTCGGAATGATAAGGTCATAAACCATAAAGGACACTCTCGTATACCGTAACCGGAAAGTACAAAAACAAGGCTACACACAGTACCGTCAACCAATCACACCTGAGCCTCGATAACCGTCAATTCTGAGTACGCGGTGGCAAAGTCGTGGAACTCCTGCGGGGTGGGGCGCTTCGCCGGGTCGATCTCCAGCAGACTGTGGATCAGCTCGAACATTGAGTCCGAGGTCTCCTCCGGAAGATCGGGGTAATCGTAGGCGTCGTAGTTGTGGCCGGCGGTGAAGAGGAACATGCGACACATGTAGCGCTCGTCGAAGGGGACCTAGAAATTGAGATTAAGTACTCCGTTGATGTATCCTTTGTCTGTTTAAAGGGACAAGCGCTGATTTTATGTCTATGGATCCTTTATGGACCTTGAGTTCCGCCAGACTCAACGCGTGCTCGATCAATTACGCAATGTAAAGGAACGTAAACTCGTGGCGCCCATACCCCAAAATTTGAATTCATAAACCCAGATTCCACCGGCCTGCCCAGCCAGTCCCTTCAAAGCCTTTCCGCTTCTCCCTTGTCTAGTTTTTCCATATACCACGTTTTCCTACCCATATCCATGTATAGCAAACCCAATTCCAGCGCCTCACCCAAGCGACTTCCGCTTCACCCCCAAAATGCGACCCCAACAAGGACGGGGGCCCCATTTAAATTTGCCCTTGGGGAATACCCAGTTTTCCAACCCGTTTTTCAAGACGCTAGCCGTTCTTAGGCTCCTTGGGTGGAGTAATGCGGTAAAAACTCACCATGCCGGTGAGACATTGGTAGATCAGGCAGCCGATCGACCACATGTCGACCTTGTAGTCGTATTGGCAGGTTTTGAGGAGATTTGCTCCGACCTCTGGGGCCATGTAGTAGAACGTGCCGGCAACGTTGCACAGTGCGTCTTCACCGATGGTTCGAGCGATGCCTAGAATTTGAGTATTTAATTGGTTGCCATGGTGCGTCGGTTCGTATACAATTTTGACATGCTGCGTAAGAGACAAATTACCTTCTAGACCAGACTCTACAATGGAGTATATAATCGTTAGAAATTGTGTCTCAAGGTATCTCGTAGCTCTACCTTCTCTACCCCTTTAAAACTCACCAAAATCCGTGATCTTCGCGTGGATGAACTCGCGACTGCTTGAAGAGGCATAGGAGACCAGGATATTTTGGGGTTTTATGTCACGATGTACGATCCGAAGTTCATTCAAGGCCTTGTAACCTCGGGCCAGGTTGTCGATGATCAACCTGAAAATAAATAAATTTTAAAAAAAAACTAGAATTCAACGGTTGATATGCTAATTTTTGTTTCTTTTCAGTGGCAAAGACGTCGCCGAGGTCCAAGACACGCTTCATCAGATCGAAAATGCCAAATACACCTCGTAATCGGTTTTCGTCATTATCTTACTGGTGCTACTGTGCTACTTAGTTTCACTTTCCAATAAACGGTGCTTACCTCAAGTTCTTTGGTGTCAATCTCCCATTTGGTGCCTTCTTCTCCAGGTGGTTCTCCAGATCCGTATCCAGCAGCTCCATCACGACACAACTTGTGACTGGGTCAATGTCGCAAATGTCGAGCACGCCGACCAGGTACTTGGACTTGAGCGACTTTATGACCTTGAGCTCTTGGTCTTTGATGTTCATCTTGGCGAGGCGCTTGACGGCTACCTGCAAGCGGAGTAATAGTATTTTTCTGGCGTGTAAAATTGCGCTATTAATCCTTCAATTTTTGGCTTGGCAATTTCACCAGAAACAGGACCATTTGCTTTTAAATCAGCTAGCAAACTGAAATTAAAGCGTTGTATTTTTAGTAGTCTGAGAGACGTTTTTATGGATATTCTTCAACTCTCAAAAATTAATGCAACTTTGCCATCAATGGCCCCTTAAAATTCAGTTTAGCTAGATTCTAGTGTCTTGTTTGCTTTTTCAAACCCCTGGTACCGGGGTCAAACCCGCAAAGGCGTCAGTTTACTTTTTTGATCCCGCTTCTCCTGTTCCCCCCTTTTCTCCAAATTCCAGCGCCCAGACCGGAAATTCAAGCTTCTGCAAAATTTCAAGTGGGCCCGCACATTTCGGGAGCGCCCATATTGACGTCAGCGCGATTCGGCAGGGGGTGAAGCCTCGGATTCTCCCCCTCCCCCCTCCCCCCGGGGTCCTCGAGCAAATTTTATTTTCCCCCAAAAAAAACGGCGAAGGGCCAAAAAGGACCGAGGGCCCGAGGGCTGGCGCGAGCCGTTCTCATTCTGCGTAAACACAAAGGAGGGCGCCTTTCAGACCACATTGCTCGAAAAAGGGCCTTTGACTATGGGGCCACATTCATCAGGGTCGGGGAATGACTGGAGCAGAAGGGCCAGCCGGGGGGCACAAGCATATTAAGCCCAGTTTTTTGGCATTTGGGTGCCCTTCAAGCTGGCAGGCCACGCTTGGGGCCGCGTGATCGGCGCAGGCCCAGCAAATTAAGTGGAGGGCATTCTTGGGTTTTTTTAGGGTGACATGGGTTCGGAGAGCACCCCGGGTGGTGGAGGGAA
The DNA here is from genome assembly GCA_958295435.1 of Mesorhabditis spiculigera. Classification (NCBI taxonomy): domain Eukaryota; kingdom Metazoa; phylum Nematoda; class Chromadorea; order Rhabditida; family Rhabditidae; genus Mesorhabditis; species Mesorhabditis spiculigera. Next base: position 13,130 of record CATQJA010002205.1, read on the forward strand.
TTTGAATAGAGTATACGGTAGGAGTGATGGATGAATTAAAGGGAATGAGAAGGCAAATCTAGTGATGCCTGACCTCGCGGAGTGTTTTTCTTTATCCTTACCAGCGCCTTTAAGCGCCTTTAAAGGGGCCAACAAGACATTGTCACTATGGATTTCCCAAAAGATTTTGGAGTAACCGCAACACGCGACGCGCGAGGGTGTCTTTCCAATGCGTAACGGATTGCAGTACGGTGTTTAAGCGGAAACACCATGTATAAAGATTTGCAAGTACGGTAGAAATCAAGAATCCATAGGTTCATGCCTTCGAAGCCCCTTGAAACCCCGAAATTTCCATGAAATCATGTAGTCATCCGATTATACAGCAACCCCAAGTCTATGACTAATTTCGGATTAATGAATGGTAGCTTTAAGACCCAACTCCAAGCCCCGATTAACCCGAAAAAACAGAGCGACGCGCCGGATTACATTTTTACTTGGATTTCACCGGCTTTGTCCCCCGGTTTACTCAATGGAACCCGGAAACCAAAACTACGTAACACTACGCAGCACCATAAAAAACGCACCGGTGATTGGCTGCCAATGTCGTGGCCCTTGAAAACAACACCATAGGCGCCGAGCCCGATCAGGGAGCTGAAGCTGTCATGGAAAGAGTATTTATCACCGACAGGGATCTGAAAAAAAACAATATACAAAATTTATTCACTTTACGATTTTAAAGTTTCAAGTTCCGTTTCAGTTAATCTCAAGGCTTCCGCTCAAGAATTGACTTCCAGGTACCTTTAAATTCCCCGTAAAACCATCCAAGCATCACCTCGTTCCCGCAATTCATAATTCCCGTTTCAGACTCCCATATTTCCAGCCGTGACTACATAGTGATCCGGTTAGTCTCTTCCGGGGTGCCGGATGTGGCGTGACCACCCAAAGTGTCCGTAAAAGTTCCGTGTCGCGCTCCGTTTTCGCCTAGCTTTCCCGGGGGGATTAGAAGTCGCCGGAATTGAATTTGAAATTCGCGATTGCGCCATGGGGCGCGGGGCCCCCGGAAAAGGTGTTCCCCTTCCGGGTGTGATTTGATTTGTGCAGCAGTAGTGTCGAAACGGAACAAAAGCCTTCTAGGAGAAAAATCGGACGTTGACCTCAAGAACCAAGTGCGTTGCCGTTGCTTCGGTTACGGTAATGTAAGCTTAGTCTTGGCTTAGATTGGGGTTAGGCTTAGGCTTAACCCTAGAAATGAGCTTAGATTAGCGAAACTAACTGTAGAAAACGCCTACTACGTGACGATCCGTAATTTTCCGTAATAATTCCTGGCCATCGCCTACTGAATAAACACTCACTTCCTGCTCGGTGAACGGCGGCAACGGCGGCTCATCGGAATTAGCCTCCTCTGCGTCAACAACTGGGCCTCCCATCTGAAAATCGGGTAATGACGAAGTGTGAGCTAATTTGAAAGGCGGGTGAGAGTAGAATCTGGTTGACGACCCGGAACATAAAAGGCAAGAGAGAGAGCGAGAAAAATAGAGAGATAGAGAGAGAGAGAGTGAGAGAGAGAGAGTGAGAGAGAGAGAGTGAGAGAGATATATATATAACGAAAATACTATTCCGTAGCAGTACGAATTACCTCCAGCATCAGGCAAAATGGGGCAATCGTCATTAGGAATTCCGAAAAAACACATCTAAGGGTCGGGGTCCCGCGAAAATAATTGTTCATTTGTGCGTCAGAAGGCAGGAAATTGTGTCGGGCCTTATGGACAAACATTCTTTGGAATTTTCTAGTCATTTTAGCAAATTGAAAAAAAAGTAGATTAAGGGCGCAAAAGGTGACATGCGATACTTTATGGAAAAAGAAGTTTTTTTCGGTTTTCAACAAGATTTCTTAAGAACTAAAAATTTTTAACCACGTAAAAAGCTAAAAACACAACCACTACGCATCTTTCCAAATGACGAGAACGTTTCCTAATAAAGCACAAGCCCGGCCAGACTCGCGTCAGACAAGATGGGGCCAATTTCCGGCAGCGCCCCCAGAGAAGTGTGCCATCTTATAGGGGGCGGGGGAACACGTGCGTGGTGAGACCACCGCGGGGTGGTTCCAGCGGGTGAATCATGCCCCCGTGAAGCCGGGGCTGCTGGTCGAGCTAGCCCGGGTTTAACGAGTGTAAATACTTCCCGTACTACCGGCTGAAATAGACCGCGCAGTGGGAGGACCCAAGGGAAATGACGTGACCAAAGCAAAGAGGTCCCCGGTGGAGGTGTTTGTAAGTTTTTGGATTTCAGATTGGCAAAGAGCCAAAATAAAAAGATATTTAGAAATTTTCAAGGCCAGGAAAAGCACACGGCCTCGGATTTTCGTGCATATTTCAAAGGGCTCAAGTCAGCCCCCCAGCCGACTTTTCAGCTTCTACCTTCCTTATTTTTATTTTTCGCTAATTTTGTCGACTGAACTGCAATGTAGTCTACTAATTAGCCTACGGCAACATTTTGGTATACTTTAGAGCTCGCCAGCACAAAAAGGGGCCGAGATCCAAAAGTTGGTGCCGACTGGGGGGGTTTTCTAGCTATTACCTTCAAAGCCTCAAAAGCCAGTTTTAAAAACTCAGGATGACGGTTGGAGTTTCCAGGCTTGGGAGGCGCGGAAGGCATTGTTTTCCCCGGTTTAGCATATTTTAAATGCTGGATTTGGAACTTTTGAGGTTCCACGGGCTACGAAAGCAAATTGTGGGTTTAAAGGAAACTTGAACGCAGGTCCCAAGCCATTTGGTGGAGGTTTTTATGAATAAGAAATATGAATAAATACAAATCTCAAGAGATACGTAACCCGCAAGTGATTCTATGAGTATTGAATAAGAATTATCTTAAAAAGCCGGGGCTACGGTAGGGAATCGGCAAAATTAAAACAATTTCAAAATTTTCGACAGGTAGGGACGGTAGGTGTTTGGAAGTGCAAAAGGGTCATCCAAGATAAGATTTGACGTGGTTTTGGGAAGCTAGTTTCAAATTCTGAGCTCAGAATCCCGAAAAACACCCAGGGTTACGGTACCGTCGGACTTGTGAATTTTGGCCCCGGTGGAAGTGGGCGGGATGCCTAGTGACCGGGGTGGGAGGCGGAAGCCCTGCCCAACGCCCATCATTTTTGTCTGGATAATTGGCAAATGGCATGGCGGTTCGTTCCCCCCGTTCGTCCCGGCGCGAAACGGGAAGCCCCACACTTTTTGGGAGGTTTTGTGGAATAATAAGGGCAAGAAGCCGGGGGGTGGATTATCTGAAAGCAGCTAATTAACATAATGGGAGACTGGTGGGGCTTTTCGGAAAACAGCAAAATAAGGAGAATAGCATCGAAATTGGGAACCGGAAGTCAAGAGCTCGCAAGTTCATGAATCTTTAATGTACGGGTTTTTTGGAGAAGCGCTAGAATTGTAAACCCTGATTTTAACAGATGTTTTTCAATCTGGAAAACGTTTAAAAATCGCAAAATGACACCTTTAAAAATCTATAAGTGCATTAATGGCTGACCGCCGAATCATCGGGTCTTTTTTGTCTAGTAAACGCCCCAAATTTTGAATCCGTCTTTCCCTATCTCTCTAAAAGCCACCAACATCTTTTTCTCGGCCGCCTGGCCCCTAGACGTGTTGTGTCTATTCAAAAAGGGCCCTTTCAAAATTTTCAGAAGCCTTCCCAGCAGACCCCTCGCGCCGAGTGTGGGCGAATGATGGAATGCCGAAAGTTCTAGCCGCTCCCCCCATACGCTAGGCTAGCCATTTTAGCCGTCAAAACAGCCGCTCCCTGAATTCGGGCAGCTAAAAAATTGACAAGCCGTTCGTTCGCCGGCACCGGGAAAAATTATACGGTCAAGTGGGTTTGGCCGGCGGTTATTTCAGCCGTGAACAATTCATCGTTGGCCCCGCGGGGTGTGGAAGGCCGCCGGAAAATGAATGACGGTCGAGGGGAAAAAAACGGAGATCACGAACATGTGGATGGATAAAATTTTAGAGGCGTTCAAAGCCCGACGTAACGGCCTTTGAAAGGGGTCGTAAAGTTTAATAAGGTTGGAAACAATGGCTAAAATATTTAAAGGACCTGAAATTACTTGAAAACCAGCAATAAAAGCTCTTAGAATCGACCGTAAACTCGGTAAAAATGGGCCGGTCGAATTTTGTGAGGGTTCGGGTCATAAAACCTGGAATCCCCGCGATTTCCACAAAACAAAAGCAATAAAAGGCTCATAAAGACGTCTGGGTGGTAAATCCTGAGAAAATCTGCCTAGATGAAAGTTGGAAAATCAAAGCTCACATTGCCATCTGTGCCATAAAACCTGGGAAAACTTTTTGCCGCTTTTTGGCGCATTGTGAAATTGTGGTAAAGCGCCAGGAAAGATTATACAAAACCTTGGCGTGATTTGATGCCTAAAATGGAATTGTTTACCTAGAATGAAAGTGAAAAGCAAGTTCTACCCAGCTTTTTAGCTTTTCAAAGTCTCACAGGAATCTCCAGAACAAAAGCAAAATGCATTTCTAACAAAAGCCAACCCTCAATTATTCCGCGGATGAACCGTGAACACCTTTGACTCGAGTTCTCGAAATCCGCGCCGACGTCTTCAAGAAGTCGACCCAAGCTATGAATATTCAGAACAAACTCCCCCGGACCGTCAACCCCCCGGAAAACCCGGCCAAAGATCCGCGGCTACTCAATGGCGATTCTAGCGCTTTCCACGTTGACGTAGGTGGGGCTGGGTGGAAATTGAAAAAATGAAAACAGACCGCCCGGGCCTTCCGGGGCTGAGCAAACAGTCCGGCGGGTCAGCTTTTACCCTCCTTGCTGCACCCGGGGTGGGTTATTTTCGTTTTTTTCTGCTGCGTGGGGTGGGTTTAGGAAACGTACCTAGTGCTAGGGAGTTTTGTCTACGACTTGACAATTCTGGCATTTTCTTAAGCGCATTAACAACAAGACAGACTGGGGCGAGCAAGAAAGGGAGAGAGAGAGAGAGAGAAGAGAGTGAGAGAGAGAGATATGGTCGAAAAACACCCTAAACTCTACTTTCTAAAACTGCTAGCTTCCGATTCCCTTTAAAACACCAAACTGATCTGATCAAAAATTGCCAACGAAACCCGCCAAAACCGCCGAAAATGAAATTTCAATTTTTCAATTGTCCCAGCCCTTTTCGCGTGCATTGGCCGGCTGTCCGAAAACCCCCAAATGACGGATGAAAAGGCAAAAATTGGCGCGCCAGGCCAGTGATCGGCGACCAAAAATTAAGCGGCCGACCCGGCCAATGGATGCGTGAAATTTCGGGTGCAGAAGCCATTGACTATGCAGGGTTTTTTGGGTGTTTGAGTGACAAGGTAGATTAAAAATTCTTCCTAAATTTGCAAGAAGGTCCAGGAAATCAGCACCTGTAAAAACGCGTTTTTTAGGCATGTGTAGAACACGTTTTAGCAAGCAAGCCAACCCAGGAACCAAACAACTCAAGGAATATGGGAAGAAGAGCCAAAATCTACCAAATAAAATTCCCCCTCCAAAACCCAAAAACGTTTCAAGAAGGAATAGGGTTTCCCCCTCTAGAAAATCCTTTCCTGCCACTTCCATAGCGAGAAAGGCGGGTCCCAGATGGCCTAGGGCCCAGGGCCCAAGGGCCCAAAAAGAGAGCGCGAAACTTGAGAGGGCCCAGGCACGACGAGGCAGCAAGAAAATAGGGAGAGCACGAACGGGCCCGGGGCCGCGCTTTTGGCCCTGTGACGTCAGGCCCGGGCCAGACCAAGCAAAGGGAAGCCGCGACCCGGACCTTCCTTTTTGCTGCTTTCTCTCCTTAAGCATTCATTCCCGATTCTCCCCCTCCTCGCGTTGCAAACCGAGGAGGAGACGTGCGGAGTTTTTGATAGGATAGCAAGAGGAGAAAATGTATCCGCAAATATTTGCGGAGCTGTGGGCGAAGTTGCACCTTGAGATGATGGCGTTCGAGAAAAAAAATAGCGGGTGATTATCTTGGCGAGGTGCCAGATTCGAAGTATAAACAATTGGAGTACGGTTATACGTTTCTAACGCCAGTAGATAGGGTGAAGAGGAATTGAGGTCGAGATAAAAGAATCGGAGACAGGCTGGAGATGAAATGCTCGCCAGAAAGCGAGATAGAGAGAGAAAGAGAGAGGGAGAGAGAGGGAGAGAAAGAAAGAGAAAGAGAGAGGGAGCGAGAGAGAGAGCAAGAATAAAAATATACTCCCTTCAGAAATAACCCCAACAATCAGAATACCAATGACGAGCCCACACAGATACCCCCCGCCCTTCGGCGGAAGCATGCCCTGCAAGAAACATGCAATTGAGCATCATCTCCCCCTGTCGCGTGACCTATAATCAAACTAGCCGCAATTAGATGGGCATCTCTCCGTCAAGCGCCTGCCATGAGAGTCAAAAACAGCGTTTTGTCCAGCCTTGCAAGCGGCATTAAAAATTCGTCTGCCTTTCAGAGATCTCGGTTTTCGCAGAACTTGAGTAGGAGTAGGGTGCTTTTCAAGCGAACACTCTTGCAAATTTGGCAGAAACAGGTGGGGGCTTAAGAAACCAGGCTAGGGGAACGGCATCTTTTTGTCGAGACCAAAATCGAGTGAGCAGCAGGTGGGAAGGACCGGTTTTTTTTGAGAAGGTGTTTGGGCACTAATGTTTCAAATGGCAGGTGGAGTGGAATTTGATTAGCAGTCATAGTTGTGATCAGTACTTGTAGGGGATGTAGAAATAGCGAGAGAGATAGGGCGAGATCGGGCGAGATAGGGAGAGTAGAGAGAAAGAGAGAGAGAGAGAGAGAGAGAGAGAAAGAGAGAGAGAGAGGAGAGGGGAGAGAGAGAGCGACAGCCAATGGTTCTTAACGAGTAACCCATATTTCAACTTATTTCCCGTTTTTATGACTCAACTCCCTTCACAGGTGTCAACCGATTGAAACCCCTTTCAACCAACTGTCTAGCCCCCGAGCCACTGAATACAAACCTAATTTCAGAACCCGGGAGTTCCTCAATTTTTCGCTTTTCCATTCCAGACAAAGGAAGGAACCCGAGGCCAAAGAACCAAACCCTCACGCTCCTTCAAGTAACCCTTATCACGCTGGAATTGGTCTTTTCAATGGTTCGTGAAGAGGATGGAAGCGGAAATTTGAGCCCGACCGCCGTCGTTGAAGGTGTCGACGTGGTGGTGAAAGGTGTTCTTTTGCAAATGGCCGTGTGGGAAAAGGGGTGTTTGAAATGGCGGGAATGTCAACGAAAAATGGGCTCCAAGACGCCGACCACCGCTCGGTGAGCGATCGAATGGTCATCGGGGCGTGTAGGATTGGAAAAGCACTTGAATGGGCGTCGAAAGCGAGGCTGGATTTCATGCCTGGTGGTGCGAAGTCAAGTTCAGGTTTAGAATTGCAGCGAAAGTCAAAAACGTCGAAATTTCCCAGGCTTTGTCATAAATTACAAGTTTTCTGAGTCGAATACAACAGTATGCAATAGTAATAAATTTTCCTTCCCACATTTGGACCATATGTATTTATCAGAAAGTAGATACCTTGACCAGTAAGGAATTGTCCGGATGTATACACAGACTTTAGCAATTTCACAATGCCTGGGTCGGGAGTTTATTTCATGAATAGTTATGTAGTTTGAGCTCCAATTGAGTACATTCGTATCTTAACAATATCAAAATTGGAAATATATTTTAGAATGCGATGAATGGTCACAACGCCTAGTAACAATCCCTTTTCCAAACATTCCTAGCATTAAAAGGCCTTAGTCATTATATCGAAGATTTTGATAAATATTTATAACATGCCCATAATCCCGAAAAAACCGTAACTAACCTTATATTCCTCCTGCTCTGCCATCATCGGACGATACGGATTGTGGCGCCTCTCAATCTGGACCGCGCTCATCGCCATTTCAACAGAATATCAATAGGACTGGGCGGCGTCTGAAATGCTGGGAATTCGATTTATAGGTCAGACAGGTGTGATGTCTGGACCACAAACGGAGAGCCGGACCCGGTGAATAACAATAAGCGAAGAGCCCGAAGAACCGACGAACAACCCCCGTCAAAGACACGCATAATGCGTGCCGTTCTGCGTGTGAAAGAGTGTCTCGGGTGGACTCTGAGGTCTAATAAGGAGTGCGAGCGTAATGGTTAGAGATCAAAAAAGTGAGCGTTTTGCGCATCATTCAAACAGAGATCGAAATTGATGAAAATTAGCCAGAAAAAAAAACTAGAAACTCCGCGGAATAAATAATTTTTACCCGATTTTGCATTCCGAAAATGATAATTCAATTCGAAACAGCGTTAGAGGATTTTTGCTTATTTTGATAAATCAGCAAAATATTTTTACGAAAAATTGAATCGCCGTCGCGGCCAAATCGAGGGTCTCCCCATAGCCGATGGGTCTCGAAGTTTTCGGTATTTTCGCTTATTTTGTGGGGTTGTTGCAATGCCATTCGATAGAGCGTCGAAAAATATACTAGGAGTTTTAATTTCAGCCTAAAATAATGTGAAATGAAAAAGTTTTAGCCAAAAAATTCCGGCGGGGCGGGGAAGTAAGGTACCCCCGTATGGCCGTCCATTTAAGAAAACCCAGCTGAAACAAATATACAAATTTTAAAGTTTTTATTAGTCTTGACCCCAAATACACGGCCCAAAATGACGCCACCCGGCGAAACCCAGCCATGCAAATTCCCGTCTGGGAAAATGGCGTATTATTGCTAGGTGCTTTGGCCTGGGAATACGCTGACGTGAACCCGGGATGTTTTCTAGGCACCTTGAAAGCTATTTCGGGTCGTTGGCGGTGGAATCTGGGAAGGGGCCCATTGGGGCGTGGAATTGGTCATGTTTTCCCCGGGAGGTTCCTTCAGATGGCGAATGGCCGAAAAACTAAAACAAAGGCGAAGGTTGCTGACCGAAGAATGCCTGGACCCTAAGAAAATGGGCGACAAAAATGTAGAGAAAATCGTTTTGAGGCCTTTGAAAAGTTTTTGTTTACCGCCGGCCGGCTGGCCTTGATCTGGGTTGAACGTTTGCGGAGCGGCTTATTCTAGAGGCCGTCCTTTTTCCAGAAAGTTGTAGAAAACTAGAGAACGGAAATTTTAGTTGCTAGAAGCTTCTGGGGCAGAAGAAAGCATGAAAAAATGTCTTCGAAGTCTTAGAGCTTCCATTTTTTGCCTGAAAACGGCAGGAACGCCTTGGAATCTCAATTTTTCCATCAAGGAAAACTCCCTCCCGGGCTTTTATATTTTCCGAGTCAAACCGGTGCTGATAAAACGGTAGGGGTGGTGTTAGATTTCTCAGTTTTTGAGCTTTTCCCACCGGTCCAGACCGTGATCGAGACGCGTGCGATAGAATCAACAAAAACGCCGGATCAGAGCAGTAGTCTGATGAATTTTAAAAAAGCGGAAGCGAGGAATCAGATTCGACAAGTTACGAAAACCCATAAAATTCGAAATTCAAAAAATAGAAGGGGATAGTTTTAAAAACACCGGATGACGCTTATCCAAAGAAAAATCATAAACTGCGAAAATTTGCATGAGAAGCTTTCTTAAACTTGCAAAATAACGTTCAGAAGCTTAGAAAAATATAAGATAAATATGGTAGCATAAAAATCCGTACCCATTGTTGATTCTAATCCGCCTAAAAATTCAGCTAAAACGGGTATCTCGTTAGGGTATGCCATGATCGAAATGATACTACAAAGCCCACACTAGAAAGACCCCTAATTATTTTCAAGGCAGTTCCCTTCGCGAGAAAATGCACTTTCCTTATTCCACTCAAAGGCCCCCTAATTCGCGTTCCTTGGAAAGCCGCTTGTTCGCTTTATTCAAAGTTCCGCGGGTAGGGCACCCCGAAAACAATTTCCCAGCGAGCGGTCAACCCGGAACACTGTCTCGGGGCCGCCGACTTCTCGTGCTTGATTGAGGAAGCTTTTTGGTGGGGAGAAAAAGAAAGAAAAAGGGCTGAGGGCATCCAAATACCCGGGGAATTTTCGGATAGCCATCCAAAAATACAGAGCGAAAAACAAAAAATGTTTTTTCTTGATGGTCTGTCTGTGGTTTTTACGGGAAGGGGAGGACGTGCCATTTGATTGAGAAAATTTACAAAAGAGATGAATTTCTGGGAAAGCGCAGGTGTTGTAGTGTGGATGGTAATCAGAAAATTCGCATGAAAAATCACAGGTCGGAAAAAAGTGCACCGAGCACAGAATTTGCGGCAATATGGGCGTAAGCAACGCGACGCTCCATTCGTCAAGAAAATGTATGGAGCCAAAACTTCGTAGCCTTATAACTTTAAAACTAAATGGCCTCTTAAAAAATAATTTCCAACTTTGTAGAATGGGTCTCGGCGATTCCAATGATACCAAGCACTACGAAAACTGAATTCAAAAAGTATCGAAACGAAGGCGGTTTTGGTTGGCGACTTTGTGAAAAGTGGTATTTCGGAGGGCTAACTGGCTGTCTTTGGTATCATTCGAACCGCAAAATTCTACCCTGCAATAATTCATATTGGATTTTCAATATTAAGTCGGTTTGAAAAAGTGATAAGAGCTTAAACTTTTTGGCGCCCGCTACGTTCCACTCCTATAGACGCTTTGGCCCCCTTCCCGGCACCTTGCTGTTTTTACGTGCCACGGCCTGTTCGGCCAGAAGGGCTGAATGGGTGTGGCGATGAGGGGGATATGTAAGCGATAAATGGTTTAGATCAATGTATGGTAATACCATAGTAATTTAGGTTTTTAGCGTCCGAAACTCAGAAAAAACACAAGACTTTCAGTATTAAGAGTTTATCAAAGTAGGAATCAGCCATCGTCCTGAAAAACTACGATTTTTAAAGATAACATTCCAATTTTGCCTTAAAGATCTAATAAACACAAAAAGAACGCTCTCAAAATAGCCGAAGCCCGCCTGCAAGCCCAGACGAGACCAAACCAATCAACCTTTTCCGGGCCGGTGAGACCGAGAAAAGCCCACGGACTCGGCCCGGGTTGCAAAAAAGCCTGCCACGGACAACTGGTGCCCCCGGCATCCCCTGACGGCTGTTCGTTGGTCATTCCTGGGCTTGAGCGATCAACAGATACCTAACGCAATGACACACTAATCGAAAAAGTGGTCCAACAACCTGGAGCCAGGTGATTTCCCCGCGAATTGCAGCCGCCATCTACGTCAAACGTTCTTATCGCTTTTGTGGGGGTGGTACCGGGGGTGAAGAGAGCAGAAAAATTGATGGCGACGGCATCGAAGAAGGTAATGTAAGGATTGTGTTATGTAGGAGGAATGTCTCTGATATACCAGTCACCTGGAAATTGACGGAAAAGTATAAGGACTATGGGTCCCTTACTGAACATTCGAACTTTCCGATACCCGTCCCAAACGTCACGCATTACGCCCACGCCAAGTTCGGCGCGTGACGGTTTTTTTGTGAAACGAACGCTTTCGTCAAAGAAAATGAGCAGCGATCCACAATCTACAAGGATCAACCTGCCGACCCCAGGAAAATCCCAGGAATTAGGGATCAATGAAGCCAAGCTCGCACGCGAATTCCACACCCTCGAACCAACCACCGCAACAGACTAGCTTTAAAAATGCTGACGGCTTTCGACTATGGTAACCTTGCTTTTCAATTCGTACTGCTACTTTTAATTTGCTACAGCATTCGGAGGCTCGAGCCATGGAAGGTGAGTCTTCCTTGGATTTTTACCAACGTGCTGTGGCCGTTGGCAATTTGCCAGAAATCTAAGACCCCGCCAAAACGGCTTAGATTTGGCACTTCCGCGTCCCTTTAAGGATCAAAACCCGGTACTGCTTGCCAATTTTGCCTTGTTGCTTGTGGACGCGATACATTTGGTCTTTTTCAATGTGCACGACTATTGGGCAAGAATTCTGGGCGCTGAACCATATGGTAATTTTTTTCATCCGAAGCTCACCTGAGCTTTCTAGGCCCTACTGCACTAACAGTAATTTTCTATTGGATCAATTTTCGTCACTACCTGCAAATATTCACTTTCTGGCTACTGCCAATTTTACATTTGATGGCCATTTTTGCGGCTACGATTTATCGAAAATTTGGGAGGAAGGAGTCGATCTCTCTGGTTTCTATTCCTATTATGGCAAGTATCGGTAAGTTGACTTTCCAGTTCGGACTTACACAGACTTATGCAAAAATTCCAGTTTTTACCACCCTATATCAAACTCTTTGTGATTGTAATGTTTATTTGATACCAGCTTACCACGTTGGCACTAAGCCCGACAAGGCCGAGTTTGCGCGGACGGTCCAGGGGATTGGACAGGTTTTAAAGGTATAAAAAAACACAATTCAGAAACATTAGGGTTAAATTTTAGATCATAATGTATACCCTGCTAATCAGTGCTGATATTTTGATCATATGGAAGATATACAAAATGCGGTTAATTGGCAGAAGAGCACCGCGCACCCCTGTAACTACCAAACGACTGGCAGGTCTGAGCATTAAAAAGAAGCAAAGAGGATCGGAATACGTCCTAATAAGCAATGTCCCAATAAAGAAAACGGTACAAGAATCGGCTGAACAAAATTTGCAGGACCCACAACGGGAACCACTTTGACAAATTTGAGCGAAACTCCATCTTCTATTCAACCGATCAGCCAAGTCCAGCGCCGGCAGGTTCAAATTTGATTTGACAATAATCGACTTTCAGAAATTTTCCTTCAAGATGTCATTGGAAAAACGACTTGTGGTCGCCCTTCTATTTGTTGCCCTTGCCTATCAGCTATTCCCAGTGTATTTTATGCTTCTGAATGTGTGAGTCGACCATTACTCATGCACGTGCTGTTCCATTTTATTTCTTATGGTGCCGTCATTGCAAAATTAAGAAATTTCAGGCTCCCGGCGGAAATCCTGCCGTATTTACGGCTGCTCGTGTACAACCTGGAAGCTAGCAAATGCACGGCCTATGTCTTGATAGTAACTTTGCGATAGATAAACCAGTCTAACCCGTCAAACTCCGAAACAATCTGTTTTTCAAATTCGCACATCAGGCCATTAAAGCGCACGTTCAGGGAGGGGCCGTGTACTCGTCGCAACGTGTACACCCTATGGACGTAGGGACCGCGTACACGGCCTGTCCGTGCTGTGACAGGCCATTCCCCTCCTTTGCGCCGTGGGGCGCCCCTCGCCCCCTTTCCAGGTTGTAGCTGTGGCTGACTGGTATCCATCCGCGCCTCCCGAGCGGGGGGCCCGGGTTCGACCCCCGGCCGCGGCAAGAACCTTTGCTTTTTTCCAAAAAAAACGTCCCTGAACGTGCCCTTTAACATCGAAAAAATCCCAGGCCTCGAACTGACGCCCGCAAGCTCCCACGCATAATTGTCACGAGAAAATAAAGTGTTTGAGCGGGGAATTTGATTGTGCTCAAAAAATTTTTTTATTATGGCATGACATCACGCTGGCAACATTTTGAGTTGTGCAATGATCAGCCTTTTTCTGCGAATACCAGAGAATTTTCAGCTGTGAAAATATTCCATCGCATCTATGACGAGCCACGCGATTTCACGGTGACGATCAGCGAATCCGGATCTCGGCCAATTCTTGAACCAATGCGCCCATAGATAATGAAGACCAAGCTGAAATATTAGAGCCATTAAAGATCCTTGGAAAGATGGCCGGGCGTCCCCAGGGGTGAGGGACCGACGGGGCGAAACCATGCACACTTTCCATCGCGTAAGGGCCCCCAAAACCCCCGACTGGGTTTCCAGAAAACGGGTTTATAGCCATAACTTTTTTGATTGACTATATTTTTGGCTGGAAACTTCCATAAAAATAGTTTTTAGCCATCCGCATCGGTGATAAAAATTTGAGGCTGATTGGTTAGAAGGCGGCCATGTTCTAAGCGGAAAGAGGTTTTTGGGGAGCTTTTTAGTTCAAAAATCGTCGGAAAGGGTATAAAACACTTCAGGAAATCCAGGGAGTACTTTCCTTGCCCTTAGAAAGCTTTTCCATAGGTTTTTTCGTTATTATTATTCGCAAATAGCTTTATTTTGAATTGTTGCCCAGTAACGTGCACCGGTTCGGCCCTAGGGTACTTGGGGCCCCTCCGCGGCCCTAACCGACTCGACCCTTTGGTGTGGGGGTAGCGCGTTGGACTGCGGAGCGGACCATCCCTGGTTCGATCCCCGCCCGATGCACGTTTTCTTCCTTTTTGACCAATCCCATCTTTCCAGAGGCCTTTAACGGATGTTCGAATTTACCTGGTGACAGCATTACTGGCGTAATTTCTGAATGTATTCGCGACATTCCCTAGCACGGTGTTCATCTTCCAATTGTCATCATTGATGGTGGCAATTAGCAAGTCGACAAAACATGTCATATTGACGCACATTAACTAGATTTTCTTTGCCTTGGCGATCGGTGGATCTTACCGAAATGATTAACCTGGAGTTGTCGGTTGAATGCGTCACATCATCACCTCGAATGATCTAAAAACTATCTCCCGACCGTGGTAGCTTACTTTTATCTTCAACTTCCAGAAAGTTGTTAAGCTTATGACGATAGTCACAATAAAAATGCCGAAGTAAATCTTTTGAGTCCAATCCAGGAACTCTCTGGTGAATTCACTAGAGTAGTAGCTAGTTTTGGCCGCGTAGAAAAAGGGGCTGAAATAGGCTCCCGCTTGGCATTGGAAGTCTTTGGAAAGTGAATCGACTAAAAAAATATCGTAGCCAACAACATCTAACGTTGTTTCTTACGCGTCCCGATAATTGATAACTGGGCGCCAATCGGCAGTAAAAATAACACAGCACCATAGGGCCATAGAACTATTTGGAAAGAAGAATACAGCTTCCTCCCCATGAAAATCAACAACATCCTGGGGGATAAAAAAGTTGATTAGATCATATGATATACCTATCGATCGTGACCGCATGGAAAATTCCATGCATTGAATAGATTAAGCCCAAATCAAAGCTGGTGATTATCCGATTGAAAAACAGTCCGGAAAATGACTTTGGCTCCGGGTCGATGCAATGCCAACTGTGAGGGAGCGGATGACCAAGCAATCTGGCTTACTCGAGAATACAAACAGCATTATAGATTCGTGTGGACGATAAGTAGAGCCGTAGAAAACAGCAAAATATTAGGCTTAACCTTATGGGTCTTGATAGTGGACATCGGATATGGATAAGATAGGCGGATCGCAGAGCCAGCGCTATACCGACGAAGCCGAGCTGAATATGATTTTATGTTCATTTAAAGGGCACGTTCAGGGACTTTTTTGGAAAAAAGGAAAGATTTTTGCCGCGGCCGGGGGTCGAACCCGCCCCCGCTCGGGAGGCGCGGATGGATACCAGTCAGCCACAGCTACAACCTGGCGAGGTGGTGAGGGGCACCCCACGCCGCAACGTCCATAGGGTGTACACGTTGGGAGGAGTACACGGCCCCTCCCTGAACGTGCGCTCTAATCAAAGGTTTCCTTCCTTCACGGTACGGCGTTGAATTTTGTTAGTATCATACGCTTTCAGTTTGGCTCAGTCAACCCGGTCGTCTCATATTTTGCGAAATATGCCAATATCCTTCAAACCTTTTTCAAACCTAATGCCGCGCGATGATATCGGCCTGCCATGTGAAAAATCGGTTCTGAAGCCTACCACAAAACACGTCGCCACAACCCAGGGGTCAAATTCGCCACTATCGGGCGTCCGCACTGGCATGTCATTCCATTCATACGCAACAATATCCTGATACACATATCGCAAATCGCCATTTCCCTTCCAGCAATAGATGCCCGGCAGGTCCGGGCCGGCCTCGGAAGCACCTGCATAGTAATCGAAATAGTTTCCGTCAATGTCGATGATTTTTGTTTTATTTATGTTGTCAACGGGAAGCGAAAATCCTGTCGTAGCATTCTCGACAGCTAGATTCATCTAAATCACAAGCAGGTCCAAATATAGCTTTTCGCAAAGACACATAAGAGGAAGTAAAACACAGTTTTTTTAGAATGTTGTGAAACACAAAGGATTTTTTAATGGAAGACATGGAACGTGATGGAAGAAAAATTAGAATCGCGAGGGAATTACCAGCGAGCCACTGACGGCAATCAAAAAATAAAGCAACGTGCGTGGGTCAACCAATTCATTTTGCGGCATTAACGCCGCCAAACTCGAACGGAGCGGACCTGATTCCCCAAGGAGAACATTTGCGGCAAACACTTTTATTGATCAAAAATCGCATGACTGTGCTTTCACGGTGATGACTGGGACTTTCTTTTCGGGTACCGGCGGCCGACAAACAGATCCGTAGCAAATGAAGATGATGCTAAAATATACAAAATCATATGGCGTCAGCAGCCTGCCTGACGATAAGATTGCTCATATACTTTCTGAAAGTATTGGCCACATTGCCGATGACGGTATTCAATTTCCAGTTGTCGTCGGTAATTGATATCACCAGAAAATCGGTAAAAAAGGCGAGGCTGGCGAAAGCGAGCTAAAAGTTGCGATTTTCTCGGTGATTGATGAGTTACCGCAGAAACCAGCAGCGAGTCATTCTTTGCCTCCAACTCATTGGTTTCTTTTATGGTCTAAAAATTGCAAATAAAAACTTATGGTATGAAGCTTCTTACCTTAAGTTTCAGACGCCAAAACGTGCCCATACTCGTAATGGTCGATACGGTAATACAGCCAAACCACATGGTATTTGCGGTATCGCAAAGCTCCTTGGCCGACGTGCTCCATATGTAATCATACTTGATCAAATAATAGTTGGGTGAGAAAAAGTAGCCGGCATAGCAAAGGTATGACCCATCGTCGTTGGGCACTGAAGAAATTCGTTTAAAAAAATAGAATCATTCAAATAATTTTACTTCACCCGTATGACTCACAATTCCTCATCAACAGCAAGTAACTAACGACTGGCGCGATAAAAATTAAAGCCGCATACACTATGACCAAAGAACTCATTATTCGATGAACTTGGTGTCCAAAAAACGCAAAGATAAACCTTAGATTTTATTAGATGCACGGATCAGCTAAAACTACCGATCCATCGCCACAGCATGTAAAATTAGGTGTAATGAATAGAATAACCCGAGGTCGATTGCGGTTACCAGTCTGTTAAAGAATATTGGCGACAATAAGTTGCTTCCGTCTTTAACACAACGCCAACTGAATTTCCTAGATTTGTATTCCTTCTTTGCTTACTCAAAAATACAGACAGCTTCGTAGATTTTGACGCAACTACTGTAGCACCGGCAAAGACTGGAGAGCAGGAGGGCTGCTTTTACAATTCGATGGGCAGGGCTTCTTTTCGCGACCAGATAAGTTGAGAACATTGCTAAGGAAAGCCCAGTAAAACCGATATGAAAAAAATATCTACATTGCGGCTGATTTCCAGGGATCTAGAATGTCTACCACTTCGTTAGCATAATTTGTACCCACCAAAAAGCAGCTCGCCATGACCGACGAGTCAAAGCTATCTCTGGTTTCCGGCCGAACCGGTAGAAAATTCCACTGATAAGCCACGTCTTCCCCAGAATACATCAAATCCCCAGAGCCTTTCCGGCACGGGGAATCCGATTCAGGAAAGGACGCGTCGACGTAATAGTATAAGGTCTCTCCGTCGGCACCGTTTACGGTTCCGTTCTTGTGGGTGTTCGCAACAGCGGTGATCGTAGTTGATTCCATGAGATCAATATTCATATAGAAACCACGAGTTCACTATACTTTCAGAAAGCCAATATTTATTATAACCTGGTTAGCCGAAACTCCGCCGCCGAGTGCTGGGCAAATGTATGGGGGCGTTCAATGTAGCACATCAAAAAAACGCCGGTCTAATAGAATCATACAAGTCATAACTTGCCTTACCCCTAAATCACAAACATGAGTCCAACTCAAAAACAGTGTCGGGGAAAACCGGTGGGATAGCTAAGCCAACTAGCAGAGATGATTTTGAGGGTGCAACAGCTCGATCCCTTTCATTTCTCGGTCTTTCCATTGTCGGTAATGATCGTTGATGGATCGAGCGGAGCCGCGTACCGATTGAATACCATGCCACTGCTTATCGGTATAAATATCCGGCGCCCGATTTTGGCCAAATACCACGATGAAAGTTTTCCTGCTCGGCTTTTTCGTTTGCTTAATGCTGTTCCTAGTTGATGCACAGTTCACTCCAGCTGGTGAGTTGCAACTTTTTTACGTGATTAACCCAAATATTTAGAATGTGCTCGCGATCGTACCAAGCTCTGGAAGCAGCAGTCCGTCATTGGGGACATGGTTTTTGGAGCTGATTGCTACTGCAGACCTGGATACCGTCAGAATCCGGCTGGTTGGGAGAAGCCTTGCTTGCGAATTGTTGGATAATTCGTCATGTATTCTTTTGATAAGTTCACTCGTTTAAAAAATACAGCTTTATAAGGATCTTTCATCGAATCGAATATTTTACACAATGAAAAATCAGAATATCGTCAAACATTACCCATCACTACACAATCTTCCCTTGTCCGCAATGGTCATGCCGTGGAGCAAAAAGACAACGCGTCGGGGGAAGTTGAGAGAAATGGCACGCGGAATCGATCCCTTTCTAGGAACTCTTGTGCCCATATAATGAGCATCATAACCAGGAAAGCATATCCGGCCGTTAAACCACCAATTTTCACCATGAAGTTCCTGTTCCTCTGCACGGTAGTTATTCTTGCGTCAGCGTCTGCTGCAGCGCTAACCGCGCGGGATATTGAACTCTACAAGCTTCGTCAACAAGTAGGTGCGTGCTCCAAAACAACCCAATTAAAAATTAGACTGTTTTCTTGTAAAAATTAACTTTCTGTCTGTGACGATCTGTGAAATCTTAAAAATTCAGCATGCTCTTACGATCAGACGAAGTATTGGCGCCCAGAAGTGTTTATCGGCGACATGATACTGGGGCCAGAATGTGTTTGCCGCCCGGGCTATCATTTCAACCTAGCTGACTACAATTTGCCGTGCACCCGGAATCAAGATTGAGGTGTGGAATTTTGAAAAAAAAAATATATGTTTTGCCAGTTTTGCCTTTTCATGGGGTGCTATGAATAAAAGATTGAGATGAGAAATTTTATTCGGCTCTAACTCATGTACAATTGGCGGCCGAGGCTTGCTAATCGGGATTCAAAATCTAGCAGAGTCCGCAGGTTTTGCGGCATTGGACGGCCATGATGCTCTGGTACTGGGAGTTGGAGCACAGGTAAGAGAGGCGGGGGCAGTCGGAGGTTCCGGTGCGAGCGTTGGTGAGATCGGCACAGGCTGAAAAGGAAATTGTTATGATGCCAACCTTCGAAGTTACTAATCAGGAGTTGCACCCGACCCCTAAATGCTTACTGGAAGTGGAGTTGGTCGAGCTGGAGCTTGAGCAGTAGCCGCACGACTTACGGCACTGTTGCTTCATCAGGGTGGTGTAGTACTTCCTGAAGGGCGTATGAATTGATCTCGAGTTCAAGAGTTAATTGACAGCGTCAAGAAGTTGTATAATTATCAATACCTGGTGCAATATCCGGCGGCGACACGGGCTGCGCAGTCGGAAACACCGGTGCTCGGGTTAGTCTTGTCGATACAAGCTAAAAAGAACCGTTTTTAGCCGCACCTGGTAGGTAGCTGGCAGTTAACTTTAACTATACCGTAAAAGCCTACCAGGTGTAGTGGTAGTAGCTCCAGTGGTAGAGGCAGCAACGACAAGCGTAGGGTTGCAGCAGACCACGCCGTCAGCGCTGTTCGTGCAGACACCATTCGTCGCGCCGCTGTTCAAGGTGCACGTGGTTCCGACGGCTGTGAAGCAGGCTGAATGCGCTTGTTAGGTGATATTTAAAGTCTTTATTTAAAGCTATTCAAAATGTAAAATTATTTCAAAAATAAAAAAGCTACGTTTAAATGCATGAAAGTCAAAAATGGGAGGAAAGAAGGCACCCATTATCCTTAAAACCTACGTCCTTCCGAGCTGGAACAAGTTTGAGCCAGTGCCGACTGGAAGATGGCCATAGTGGAGACGACGACGAACACGAGGGAGCACATCTTCTCGTCGTTGGTTGGCTGGTTGGCTAATTGGGTCTTTAGGACCGGAGGCTGCTACTGGATGCCTTCAACCCCGAATTCCGCACCTTTTATAGGGTGCCAACCACACCGTTTCGCGCGTTATCCCCCACCACTGGATAAACATTGCAACAATAGGCGCCGCCAATTTTTTCCTCGGCAATTTGCGGCGACCAGAAACATTGGAATATTTGCACGGATTTGGCGCTATTGTTTTCGGGCGGCGGGCCCGGGCGCCGCGCGCGCAACATTTTTGGTTGCGACCAAATTTTTGGAAGTGGATCGAGCTCATTATTTTGGGAGGCGGATTTGTGTGTGGATTCGGCGTTCCTGCTGGTGCATTCAGGGTTTGGATTTTTAGAATTAGACTAGTTTTATGTTAAATAATTTATTTGGCATTATCTGACATGTATACAGGCGTCAGAAGGCGTTTACAGAATTTACATGTCTAGCAAAGGCCGCACGTTTTGCGGCACTGGACGGCCATGATGCTCTGGTACAGGGAGTTAGAGCACAGGTTGGACAGCCTCGGGCAGTCGGACGTTCCGGTGCGCGGGTTCGTCAGATCGGCGCAGGCTAGAAACGGGGGGTCGGGTCAAGCTATTGCCATGGAGAGGCGTCCGGCAAAAGATAACTTACAAGAGCCGGAGCCAGAGTTGTTGGAGCTCGAGGTGCAGAAGTTGCAAGATTTCGGGCACTGCTGCTTCATCAACGACTTGTAGTACTTCCTGGGGTATGTGTGATGACAGCCATTTTTTTCGTGTATACCTGGTGCAATAACCGGCGGCAGCACGAGCCGGGCAATCCGACACACCGGTGCGCGGGTTGAGCTTGTCAACGCAGGCTGAAAAGGGAGTTTCTGGAGGGGCAGAGCGCGGCAGTAGCTTTCGGGCTGAGGCGTGTACAAGCTGCCTACCTGTTTTTCGCGTCGTTCTCGCAACTGTAGTCGATGTGGCCTGAATGACAGAACCAGTGGGACAGCATAACTGGTTATCCGAGGGGCCCACACACGTCGTGCCAGTAGCACACGGCGGCAGGCCGGCACCACAGGCTGTAATAAAGTAATTTAGGTAAAACTTGAAATGAAATTTTCGGTAAGAAAAGCGACCGCTTGGCTGGATAAAATTTTCTAGAATTGTCTATCTAACCCGAAAGCGTAAAATGATGAGTTGTTTCGCTCTACCGTAACTGTCCATGATCGAATTTGATTCGCGCTGGCGCAGCGCAGCAATTCTGTGCTTCGAGGCGGGTTCCCAAAAGCAACTCACGGCCGGTCGTCGCGCCGTCGGCGCACGTTTGCCCCCACGACGATGTGAAGAGGACGCACATGGCGGCGGCGAGGAGCAGACGGTAGGCGCACATCTTTTGGGGCGCAAATTTCCAATTAGGCAAACAACCCGAACAAAGGAACGACTTTAAACGAGGCCCTGAATCGGGGCTGAAAAAGAATTGCCCTTTCCTGGGGCGGGTGCTCATTGCGGGCCCTTTGTTCGCGGGGCTTGGAATATGCTTTTCCAACTATCCAAACGAACGAAATGGTCGCGAGCTGATGGCAGCCGCTTTTTGAAAGCTGCTGTCAAGTCGTCGTTAGCAAAAGTAACCAAGATTTTAAATTAGACGTCGATATTCTAATCGTTCTAATAAACCTTTTCTAAAAACTAATAAATAAAAAAAGCTTGATGTGCTCGATGGCCCAAGTTCGGTCCGCTCGTATAATCCTAAAAATGTCCTGTCATGCTTGTCTGCCGGTCCAGTCTCATTCTAAAAATGTTTATTTAGCATTATTTGACATGAATACATGCTGTGGAGAGCCTTTACAGAATTTACATGTCTAGCAGTAGCCGCAGGTGCTGCGGCACTGAACGGCCATCACGCTCGAGTAGGCCGAGACGGAGCAGAGGTAGGACAGCCTCGTGCAGTCGGACACTCCGGTGGAAGGGTTGGTGAGGTCAGCGCAGGCTAAAAGTGTGACTCATCGTTACTTTACATTTTTCACCTTGCAGTCGGCGATAAGAATATGCGCGTAAGCAACCTACTAGAGTTGGACGAGCTGGAGGTGGAGGTGCAGTAGCCGCACGACAGACGGCACTGCTGCTTCATCAGCGTCTTGTAGTACTTCCTAGAGAGCCTGTACCAAAGACTCTTTTAAGGTATACCTAGTGCAGTATCCGGCGGCAACACGGGCAGGGCAATCGGAGACACCGGTGCGGGAGTTCACCCTGTCAACGCAGGCTGAAGCAAAAAATAATGGAAAAATACGTAAAGGCGTGCTCGTGAGGAAACGCAAATCTCGAAAGCTGTAGACGTACCCGGCGTCGTGGTGGTACTCGTAGATGAGCTGGACGTGGCGGCGATGACGGAACCGGGCGGGCAGCAGATAAGTCCCGAGCCGGGCGGGCCGTTCACGCAAGTGCCGGTACCGACATCGCACGCGCCTCCAAGGGTGCCGGTGATGCAGGCTGAAATCGGTTGATGATACGCTTTCTGGTTAGTTTTATGGGTTCTTTCGCGTTATCGGGGTTTTTTGTTATTGTTTTTAGTAATATATAACCATATTTCAAATTGCCAACTGTATAAAGACTTTAAAAATGTGTAAAAGAAGTCGAAATTTTGGTAAAAACCGTGCTTTTTTGATCGAACATCGATATTTTTAGATTATTTAATAAAAAAACTTCACCGTTTTCACGCTTAGGATTAGCAAAATATGATTTCGAAGCACTTCCACTAATTAAATTTGCAAAATTAGAGTCTAAGAAAGAGAAATGCTCTTTCCGCCCCTCCCCCCCTGAAAATGTGAAAGAACCGTTTAATGGGTTCTCAAACAATACGTACGTCCAGGTGACGTGAGGGGTGTACACGTTTGCCCGAACGACGACGGGATCAGGGCGCATGTGGCGGCGGCGGCGAGGAGCAGACGGAAGGAGCACATCTTCTGAATTGCCGGTTGCTGCTGGGGGGCTGCTGGAGCTGCTCGAGGCTGTTGGATACCATCTGAATCCGGGGGCTCCCTTATATACCCCGATAGCCATGTTACCAGGCGGAAAACAAGCAATTGTGCAAACATGCGCAACAATGGAACGACATGAAGCGGAAGCCAACAAATTGGACACCAAAAAGAACTGCGGCTGGCGGTGGGCATTGTTCTATAGCGGGCCATTGTACGTGCGGTTCAGATTAGTTCGAGTTTGGCGAGAAAATGATCGTTGGTTGCTAATGGTTACGATTAGGTGTAATCACACGGGTGAAAGCCGACGCTATAGATAGTTTGGTCTCGTAAATGGGGACAGGAGGTGCGATATTTTATGGGTTATCACAAGACGTGCCTGATGAAATTACGACAAACACTACGATCACGAAAAAGTAAGAGGGAAAAATCTTGTAGTTCCAGCCAGAATTTTGATAACCGAATCTTCGGCGTCATAATCCCGACACGAAAAATGCCGACATCTGTTTGGCGCTTTTGAATGCCAATTCCTTTTAAATTGAGCCTTCGGGATTTTGGCTGTCGGGATTATGACGAACGAGATTTTGGCAGTCGGAATTTTGGCCTTTTGAGTTTTTGGCTTTCGAGATGTTGACTCGTTTGTAGCGTTTTTCCCGAAATTTGCTTACTACACGCGATTACTTTTGACTTGGCCGTATTTAAGGCGTTTTTAAATTTTTACACATTGAAGTAGGTATGATGACTTTAGCACACCGTGAAAAGATGCGCTATCAACCGTGTACTGATTTCGTTTCCAAACGACGATTTTGAAGTTGACCTTTCCAACGCTAGATTATACCCAGCTCCGATTTTTAATTCAGCCCACGCCTGCCCCCAAAATTATCATATGCTATCAAATGCGAGCCACTTCTGTTTGTCCACCCGTGGGCGCCAGGGCCAAAAATTGACCACCGGTGCGTGGCGGCCCGAACCTAATTTGAATTTCCGAGACTATAAAAGTGGTTGGGATGATCAGTAGTACTCAATTCACTACTGACAATGCAGGCCATCCTGATTGCTCTCCTTGCCCTCTCGGCTGCTGAGGTATATTTCTTCCAAAAAATGCGCCATTGTCAAATGGTTTAGGCTACGAACGGCAACTGCCCGCCGTTCACGCCGCAGAATTTGGCGACGGTGTATGCTCGTAAGTAATTAAAAGTCTTGAAAACGTCAGAAGCTTAAAAACACGATAGTTTATTGATTCCATTTCGAAAAATATAAAACCATGTTTCTAGCCGCCCATGACGACCTGACTTGCGCCCGCGGATTCTGTCGCTACATCACTACGTATTTGGGAAGCAGCAACGCCTGCATTGATGTAAGCATGCAAAATAGAGGACGTACCTTAAGTTGTCTCTTTTCGAAACCTAATAACTATTCGGTTCAAGCATCCCACAGCAAATCTCATCCGTTTTTAGCGCGCCGAAATCTGCCCGGAACTGACCAGCCTTCTGGATCCATCCACCGTCGTCGGGCGTAAGTCCATAACCCAGCTTTTAGTTATTTTTCAATCATCAGATTTACTTTTATACGTTTGTACTTACAGCCGCCGACAACAACCTGGAATGCCCGGCTACGACCCGCTGCGTCGGCGGCCAGACCACCAACGGCTTCACCGGAAATTTCTGCGTCAAGCTCTAAAGGCTTTGATACGATTTAATAAATTTGATAAAGGGAATTGTTGCGCATCTAACCCGAGCTAAGACGTAACACTTGAAGTTCTCCAAAAGCCAGGCAAAAGCTACGCAAAATCGGGGCAATGTTGAAAAATAAGTCCTCGCTTGCAGATCGCGTGTACTTGTAGGTCTTGTACGCCCGCCCACTCGCTAATTTTGCAGCGCAACGGTCATTGATGCACGAGAGCACCAAGGTGGGCCTCGTCATATTGGCCTCATGCCCTGTATGCACAGTTGGGGCCAAGCGCACTCGGGAATATGTATAAAATCAAAGTTTGACGATGCCTAGAATACATTTCGGGATGTTCCGTCTTCTCAGCTTCTTTGGTTTTTGCTTGGCGGTGGTGGTAAGCTGAAAACATGGGTTAGCGACGCTTCCCTCAGTTGATAACCTTATACCCGCTTCGCAGGCCGCATCCTGCCCAACAGTTGCACCGGACGTCGATCTGAATACGAATTACGGACGTAGGTTTATACAGATTCGGGACTACAGCTCACAAAGTGGCAAAAAAGATTCTAAAGGGATGGTGTGAGCAAAAACTTCGACAACATCCATTTTAACGCTATGAATTCTAGCGGCTCTCGACGGAACATGTTTCTCCGGAAGCTACTGCCGGAACGTGAATGGCGATGATGTTTGCTTCCCGGTATGTTTTTTACCTCAATAAGATCACCAAGTAATTTTCAGATGAGCTCCGTCTGCCCCACCTTTGACAACGTGGTAATCGATCAGGCTACGGTGGTTGGATGTGAGTTCTATGGACCGTCTCTTTTAATAAAAGTTTTTCAGATCCCAATGCTAGCCACAGCTGTCCAGCTTCAACTGTCTGCCTCTTCGGCTCGACTAACGGAATCGGCTACGTGCACCTTTGCGTGACGTCCAGGCCTGCGGTTGCTACGACCTCCGCGCCAAGCACGATTTGCCCGGGCCTGGAAGCCTACGTGGTCAAATCGGCATATACTGGACGTAAGTGTGAGCAACCATGTCGCGTAATGCATGGCGGGGCGGTGGCAAGTCGAGTAAGGTATAACTAAACGATACTTTTCAGCCGCTTTCAACGGTATCTGCCCGGACGCGCAGTACTGCAGTTGGGAATTCTGGGGTCCCATGGCCATGGCCTAGCTCCGGGTCCAATCCGCAAAACAAGTGCTCCGGGCGGGGGTCGAACCCGCATCCTACGGCTTTCGAGTCCGATGCTCTCCCTATTGAGCTACCGAAGCACGCGGAATGCCTCTCTCGGGGCAGCTATCCATGCCGGCCCCTCACATCCAACCATCCACCCCCCAGGGATGACTGGTCCCACAGTCATCAGACACTGTGTACCATCTGTCAGAGCCCGGGTGGATCCTGCGGATGACACCAGTTGGGAATTCTGGGGTCCCATGGCCATGGCCTAGCTCCGGGTCCAATCCGCAAAACAAGTGCTCCGGGCGGGGGTCGAACCCGCATCCTACGGCTTTCGAGTCCGATGCTCTCCCTATTGAGCTACCGAAGCACGCGGAATGCCTCTCTCGGGGCAGCTATCCATGCCGGCCCCTCACATCCAACCCTGCAGAAGTACCGACGGACGTGACATGTGCTTCCAGGTATATATCTGTCCAGACCTTATTAGCATATTAAGATGGGAGACGTTTGTCCCACCGAATACAAGACCAACCTCGATGCGGCAGCTGTTGCCGGACGTAAAAAAACGTTTGCGGCATAATAACCATGCTTCCAGATCCTGGTGGCGACTTGACCTGTCCATCGGACAGTCACTGCGTCTTCGGATCGACTGATGGAGCTGGATACGTGCATTATTGTATGAATGGAAGCTACGCAGCCGGCTTCCAAACTGGGCTTTGCCCACCGCTTGAGGCTGGAGTCGATAAGGAGGGAAATGCGGGAGGTAAGTTATCGACTTAAATGTCATTACGTTTTTTGGCCTAATACCATTATTTCCTTTAGCAGCCAATGCCCGAAACTGCGATGACTGCCTTTGCCGTAACGTCGATGGCAAGGACCTGTGCTTTGACGTAACCTACCAAGGCTTGTACGACCCCATCATATTTTTAGTCATCTGCGATCTGCTCCAGCAGCTACGAGGGTGTCATCCCCCAGGCTGATGTCGTGGAGAGTAAGTGTTAAAGCGATTCCTAAAATTTTACTTTAGTTCCCGACTCCGACCTGGCGTGCCCCAACGGCTCTAGCTGTGTGTTCGGCACCACCGACGGCACCGGATACATCTACTATTGCGTCAAGGCTTGAATCCATTCAGGTCATGGCAATAAACATCCCTATCACAAGAACTTGTAGCCACAGCAAAACGCACTGTATAACTTCAGTGATGTACGAAATACACAACATTTTTGCGGATATTAATAGCATTTAGCGAGGAGACGTTTTTAGGGGGACACGGAATTGTGCTAACTTGTTATCGTGGAAACTTATCCTGCTAGGTTTTATAGGTGCCAAAAGTATGCCATTTTCGGCCCTTTTCACACTCTAAACCCTCATAGCTTTTCTATGCAGGTCGTTTAGCAGATTCTACAATGTACCTCTTAATCAGCTAAAAATTCTGCACAAGATAGGCTAGGTCCCGTTCCAAACTTCGTGCCCACCCAATGACTGTGCAGGGGTTCAGCGTCAGCCAAATCATAATTATGCCCTACCATGTTCTTCAAAATCTGAATCGAATTGTTTTCCAAAGGTTAAAAAACTAAATTTTTCCCGGACATCACAAAAACCATGACACGAAACCTGAAATATCGAATCCATTAACTTTTCAGTTCCAGCCAGAATGTTGCAGGATGCTCTCAAAGATGCACCTCAAAATCCTATTCAATTCCTAAAAAATGCAACGCGTCTGACCCCCGTCCAAGCCGTTTGTCCAAACAAACCTGGGGCCGCGCCACAGGTCACATCAACGTGGCACGCCTAGAGTATTGCCCGAAAAAGTAGACTCTTCGAAGGACTCGTCATTTTGACCACAGAGCATATAGAACATTGTGTGCACAGATGGTTGTAAACCAGATGGAACTGGGTATAAAGTAGCGGAAAGTGGTTGAGTGGCATTCAAGACATCATGAGGAAGCTTCTGCTGATTGCTGGCTGCTGCGCGCTTGCATTGGTTAGATTTTTACATATCTGTAATTTTTAAAGGCCATTTCCATAGAAATATTTTTGAAGTTTATCCAAACGCATCTTGTCACGCGTGACGTGCCGCGTTGCGTATAACTTTTATAACACGGAGTTTTCAGGCAGCTCCTGCGGTTGGAAATCCACCACCTCCGCTACAAGGCGAACAACAGCAAGGGGGTCAAGCCGGCAGTCAACCTCCACCTCCACCACAACAGCAAGGAGGGCAACAGGGTGGACGAGGAGGACAACAACCGCCTCCACCTCAGCAGCAGGGCGGGCAACAAGGTGGACAAGGAGGGCAGCAGCCACCACCACCCCAGCAGCAAGGAGGGCAACAAGGTGGACAAGGAGGGCAGCAGCCACCACCACCACAGCAGCAAGGAAGGCAGCAGGGTGGACAAGGAGGACAGCAGCCACCGCCACCCCGGCAGCAAGGAGGACAAGGGGGAAACGGGGGACCTCCCCCACCGCCCCCGCCTCCACCCAACCAGCAAGGAGGAGGCCAAGGTGGCCAGGGAGGTAATGGAGGACCTCCTCCTCCCCCACCCCCGCCACCACCACCAGCCACACAAATGCCAGCCAGTCAGAAGCCAGCCACTCAGCGTCCAACCACTGGTAGACCAGGGATGAGCACCACCGCTGGAGTGACTCTCTGCCCAGCTCTTGAGTCTTACGTCAGCGTCAGTCAGCAGACAGGACGTAAGTTTTTTGTCTAACCCGACGTGTCTGGAAACGCATCGCGTCTTGCGTTGCGTTAGCAGAAAATCGGGTTCTTTCAACCGGTCATTTTTAGCAGCCATTTCCAACGACTGCGGCACCGACTTTTGCCGAAGCTCCGGTGGAAAGAATTATTGCTTTGCGGTACCTTCAAAAATCCAGAAAAAATTTATCCTGAATTTAGCAAAACGATCTCTGCCCTTACCAGTTGACGGCCATCACCTATTCGACGGTGAAAGGACGTAGGGTTTTGAGCCTGAAATCGGTAATCCAAGATTTTTAGCGGCCGACGCCAACCTCGTCTGCCCACAAACCACCAAGTGCGTTGGAGGGACGACCGACAATGGATACACTGGCAACTTCTGCGTCTAGAGTACCAACTCAGAATTTGTCTTGAATATGAATAAATTCTCTGTACAAATCGTGCAAAATACTACAAAATTTTGCCATGCCCTTACAGTGGTGCCACGACCACATGTAAATACTAGGGAAAATGTCAGAACTGGCCTGACTGACTCTGAAGGTTTCCTCGCAGTGGTTCTAATTCGTTGGCGGGAGGGGGGGGGGGGTGGTTGTCAGGGGACGGGAACGCCCTTACATATTCTTTTTAATTAGGTCTATTAGGACTATATACCCCACCGCTAACGAACCAGTGCCCTCTGAGTATTGAGTTAGAGATTTAGAGCTTCTCGCACTGTGATTTTATACTTCCAGGAAGCCCATTCAACCTTTCAGCTTAACAGATGACGAGGTTAGTCATCAAATTGCCTAAGCAGTGACTTATGCCCATTTTCGTTTAAGCACAAACCACGTACCCCGGCGCCACGCCGACTAACCAAAAACCAAATGTCGACCGGGCATGAGACATGTTTGGCCAGCTGCATGTTCGGTTTAGATGTCTAAACCTACGGGCTTCAACATGTCACTCCGCGCAGTATCTGGATGTTGAACCTCATCAGCCTTGCCTGCTGTTGCGCGCTAGCACTGGTAAGTTTCATCAAAGTATCCAAAGTAATTTCCATACTTTAACAGGCTGCGGGGCCGAACGTTGGTCCTGAACTTCCAGCACTCCTAGAGCACAGCAGAGGTGGTGGGGGTGGACATGGAGGTGGAGGTGGAGGTCGAGGTGGATGGGGAGGTGGTGGAGGCTGGAATTCCCAAGAGAATGGTCATGGAGGACATCATGGAACGCGAGGAATGAGCACTCGGAAGCCAACGACTAAGAATCCGAGGGCTACGACAAAGTCAACAGGGGCGCTTTGCCCAGCTATCGAGAAGACGTTGGACCCTACGAAGACTTTGGGAGGTAATTAATGACGGCTTATACTTATTGTAGACTAACAAGGAAACCTCCCCAGCTCGAAGTTGGACTTCGATTAGCCATATAGCCTATCAGATACAGTTTTTCACGCTGATAACGATACCGATATTTATTTTTGCCGAGCGCCACAGGAACATTGTTAAAAATCGATTTAAATGTTTCGTCATGTCTGGCAGCCCCGCCTCAAAGCCCCTCCCCACGGGGAAGGATCCATCGGCGGCGTGGTGTAGTCGGCAAGTACTTGGCCTACCAATCTAGAGGTCGCTAGTTCGAGACTTGCCGCTGACGACTTTTTTGCTTTTTGCTTCAAAAGTGCTGTGAAGGTCCTATAAGTCATCAAGACAAATGGTTTTAATTTTTTTTGAACTTTTGGTCACCAATTCAAGTTGCTCTATTCGATTTCTCGGAAAGACTGTTTTTCAGCCGAAGACATTTGGAATTATCGGTGGATCACCAACTATTTAATGCACCAGCCACTCTTTTAAAACTTTTTGAAAAAAAGGAGAAGGAAATACTAGGTTCTGTCTTTAAGTTTTTTTTTACATCTTATGTGAAGCTTCATTTCTGCACCAAGGTAAGCATTTTGAGGTAATAAAATTCATGAGGATCGTATCGAGACCTGTGATTCGTTGTAGCCATAACTACCTGAATTAGCGACCAAAAGTGCAAAAAAACTTCAAAACATTTTTCTTGATGACTTGTAGGACCTTCACAGCACTTTTGAAGCAAAAAGCAAAAAAGTCGTCAGCGGCAAGTCTCGAACTAGCGACCTCTAGATTGGTAGGCCAAGTACTTGCCGACTACACCACGCCGCCGATGGATCCTTCCCGGTGGGGAGGGGCTTTGAGGCGGGGCTGCCAGACATGACGAAACTTTAAATCGATTTTTAACAATGTTCCTGTGGCGCTCGGCAAAAATAAATATCGGTATCGTTATCAGCGTGAAAAACTGTATCTGATAGGCTATATGGCTAATCGAAGTCCAACTTCGAGCTGGGGAGGTTTCCTTGTAAGATCTCAACGATAATTCAGCTCGCAGGCTTATTTATTGAAGGCTGTCATTAATGCAATAATATAATAACCGTTACGACGTTAAAAATTCCGCTTCTAGCTGCCAAAGGTCTCGATTGCGGAGTAAACTTCTGCCGCAGTGTCGCGGGTATGAATATCTGCTTTGCGGTGGGTTACGATAGTCGTTTTTTTATATTTTTCATCACAGCAAAATGAGA
Organism: Mesorhabditis spiculigera; assembly: GCA_958295435.1. Lineage (NCBI taxonomy): Eukaryota > Metazoa > Nematoda > Chromadorea > Rhabditida > Rhabditidae > Mesorhabditis > Mesorhabditis spiculigera. The sequence continues at coordinate 44,183 of CATQJA010002205.1, forward strand.
TCTGCCCCTATCAAACCAAGACTATCACCTCGACCACTGTCAGAGGACGTAGGTCACCCAAAAAAACCCCCGATATTTTGGGGAATTTTAGCCGCCGACTCGGTCCTCGTCTGCCCAGCCACCACAAAATGCGTCAGCGGCACCACCAATAATGGTTTCACCGGAAATTTTTGCATTGCCGCATGATTTTTGCAAGCCAATGAATGTCAGAATAAACATTTTGAAAGCCTCCTATAAAATCGCCACTGATGAGAGCCGGCTGACGATATTATTTGACCAGCCTGCAGGCAGGTTTTTCCGCCAAAAATTCAGGGGTTGAGACGAAAATCACCTTTGAGGCACGCGAATTCCATTCAAGTACGAAAATCTATACTTTGAACGTCAAATAATTACAAAAAAGTTTTTAAAGCGCTTGTGAATTCGATTTGGGGAAATTGGCAACGGCATAGTATCGTATCATACCATACCTAGTCACGTCATATTTTTGGTCCCAATGGTCTTTCAGCATCGTGTTTTTTCTGCGGTGAAAATCTTTATTAAATATTATTAACAGAAACACGGTTCCTATTTGCCAATTTTTCTAGCCGCACTGGCAGTATTTGCAGGTCTTTCGGCACTTTTGCATCCTCACAGCGTCACTGTATTGCGGGTCGGTGCAGTAGCCGTTGCCGCGGTAGATTGGGCAGCTAAAAGCCAGCAAAAATTTAGCCCTAGAATCATGGAGACGTACTTGGGATCGGCATCCACGCATCCATTGTTCGGGTCGTAGCAGTATCCGCAAGTCTTGGCACATTTGGAGATTTTCTCGGCATACGTAGCTGGGCCATCGCAGTAACCGTTAGAAGCGTAGATGGGGCAGCTAAAGGTATCCATTTTTACCTATTAAAGCATTGCTTTGCACCTTTCGATCAAGAAAATTTTAACGTCTTCCTAAGGAGCCCTCAAGGATTGTATGAACTCACTTCGGGTCAGCATCAACGCACGACGTACACATCCTGCAGCTTGCGCCGCAGTAGTTGTACTTCATGGTAGCGTTCCAGAGTGGAGAGGAGCACCAACGGTTTTCGAGGTAGAGGGCGCAACTGAGAAGGTTGATGAAAGATGTTAGAAAAAAAGCAACGCCTTATAAAAGTGGCTGAACGCCTTGAAGAGGCCGGCAAAAAGAAAAAAACTTTCCGGGAAAAACTCATTACGCCCTTTAAAGATGTCATTTATACTAAAGCATTTCATATAACTTATGCCTGATTCTAAACCTAAACCTAAGCGAAGCCGAAGCCTAAACGTAAGCCTAAACCGCAGCCGAAGCCCAATTTTCGTAAATAATTTTGTAATTTTTTTTCGGTAAGTATTGTAATTATTCTTTCTAGCACCACTAAAGGTCGAAAGCTCCACACTCACTTCGGATCATAATCATAGCAGTTCGTAAACGTCGCCCCAGCCCCAACCACCACGGCAGCAATCCAGAGCAGCATCCCGGTGACACTTCCGGAGGTTTAGAATGTATCCAACCCCGGTTCAAAATCGTCATTTATAAGCGCGGGTCACCACCCAAATTCCTTTGCCGGCTCGCCAAACATGGATTTACGCTGACCGCCGGTGGCCCCGTTGAAAAGCTGCAAAAATTTACGCCCCCAGCTTTGCCCTGGTCACATATGCGCTTCTTTGAATGTCAGGTGCCGGCTAGTGGCTGGCGCGAAATGAAGTTTTTCGAAGGGAAAAGATATTTATTCAGTAGTGGCTTTTTTTGAATATCAACGTCGGGCGCGAAGGTCGGGATTTTAGTCGTGATCTATGAGAATGAATTTTATGGTTTGCGGTTCAAAAATTACCCATGACTCCGGTACCGTTGCCATAGCTTTCATCGTGATTTTTGGCTCCGAAACTTCTGTGATTTGCTATAAAGTTAAAATTGATGCAATTGTGTAGTATTCGGGATGGGCTACCATCTTTTCGTAAAAACGTTTCAAAAGGAAAATTTTTTTTGAAAGCACAATTATCGAAGTTTTTGGATGATTTTTTGGAACTCGCCACCCGCGACACGCAACGCGAGAACTTCGTCATCCAAAAGAAACGAGAATGCGAAAAAGCAGGAAATTCATTACGCAACGCAATCACCGCGCTGCGTGTGCGTACGCAATAGATCCAGAGGAAAACCATTGCATAAACTCAATATTGTTACCTGAAGCGCTCCTTAAAGGGATAGGGGCGGCACGAGTCAATCGATTACGCGCGGGAAAGAAAATGCCTCTGCGCTTCTCGCCTGGGCGTCCTCTCTCGTCGCCCCATCTGTTGAACCCCCCCTCCCCCAGGGGGGTTCAACCGATGCCGTCCTCATCTCTTTAAATACACAAGATCCTTGCCCTTGTAAGGTCAAAACTTTCAAAAACTCACACATCATCGAGACCTCTCCCCTCTTCACCCGGTGCTCAATTCCCATGTCGGCTTGGCTCTTCGGGATTTCCCCTAAATTCATTGACTCTCAAAAATTGATGGCCCACCGGTCAATCCCGGCTTGCAAACTGCCAGGCAAAAAAACAAGGCGATCAGCACAATATTGAAGAAAAATCGCATGTCTGTAGACCCGCGACTGCATGGCTCTCCAGCCCGCTCTCTTTATACGCCCGGGGATTGAGATTGTTTACGGGGTAACATAACATTGGGGGCAATGGGGTGGGTTGTTTGCGCAAAGTGTATCTTTTGATTTCATTCTTAGCCATGGGTCGATCTACTCCCTAAAAAGGTGTCAAGTCTATGTAAATTGATTTTTTTTCCAGTTGTCGGCTCAATCAACAAATTCTGAGAAACCGTGGTTTCACAACGTTGTGTTATTTATTGATATCATCCGCCATTTTTTTATTAATCACCATTGGCGTTCAGCACCTCATCTCATCGTGATAATCAACACGTAAATTGTGCACTTGCTCATCTCCAAACTACGCACTACAATGTTGCCGTAGGGGATTATCGCCGGTGGGAATCTGGAATATTTTGATAGTTCGAGTCGCACTACGTGCCAAGGATCTGTTCCGGGCAACCCGTCGTCATAGGATTGGTTCCTGCGAACGACTAATTATCTTTTGTATCCGATGACAATGCAACCGAAACTTACGAGGCCACAAACTGGAAGTAGAGAGCCAGACATATAAACGCGATGCAGGTGTATAAAAATGCGACGGCTAGGCGCTTATCGATCGATACCTTGAATCTGGGCCGCACCTAAATTTAGTTCCATTTTTCTGATCTTGAACACAGCAAAACGCAGCGCTTATACAAGGTTAGAGAGGGCCGCACAGATTTTTTTCGGCGCAGTTACACTACGACGACTATACACTGCGGCACTACTTTTGCCGCGTTGCATTACGTGTCGTGTGCTAGTAAAAAACGCCTACCAGTCGCCTTCGTGTACCGTTAGAAACCGGCTCGACTTGCGTCACACTTCTCGGCGCGTCCAAACCGGAATTTGCTAAACGTTCGCACACTAAACTCGAAAATCGGGCCCACATTTTGTAACGCCGGCTTCGATGGGTCGATTTGCGCCCCGGCCTAACACCTTCATCTTATACAATTTGACCACGATTGCCAAGTCAGTACCGATCAGCGCGATGAACATTACTAGCTACAGATTGGTTTACGTGGGGTTTTGTATGACGTACGAGGACGGCGTAATTGAGGTAGGTAAAAATGGACACGATTTCAGTCTTGTCGGGTCTCGTGCCGCCATGGTAGCCGATCAGGTCATAATAGAAACAGTCACAGACGGTGAAGTAGACCAAAACGGTTACTAAATAGTTATTTCTTAGTATGACAGCTCACTCTCTCTCTTTCTCTCTCTCTCTCTCTCTCTCTCTATTTCTCGCTGGCTCTGCTTCTTTCTCCCCACGTACAGTACAGTAACCTACCCACCCATCGTAAATCCGAGTGGTAGCAGGAGTGATATAAACGACTTCCCTTCCCCCAACCATCGATAGGACACCGGATAATATAGAGCCAGCACGTGAATTACGGATAACCAAATATAAATGTAGATCTGATTCCAATACCGAAAATTCGACCATAGCAGGTAGACATAAGCGCCAGCGTCACCTATTCAATTTCTAAGACCGTCTGAGATTCACGCACCTAACGCCAGGGTTTCAAAAACTTTCGTAAAAACCTCAAACATTGTTGCGAAAGTTATATGAATAAAGTCGGCTGCCAGTAAGGCAAAATCGGCGACGAGGATTGGGTTTGGTTCCTTAAAAGGCCACACCTTCCGCATCGTTAATAGTAGAACTGGAAAGAGCAGGACCCGAAACGCCAACTCCGCATAGTCTAGCGGCGTCAGCATTTTGTAGAACGAAGGGTGAAAGTGCCCCTAGTGGCCGCTCGGAATGTTGGCCACCCAGCAGCCCAAATGGCCGTGAGAATGTACCAGACTGTCCTACGGCGAATGGCTTCTGGGTACCGGCAAAACTCGCTACGGAAATTGTGCATTAACGAAGACAGCTGAGAATTGGCTTAGCTTTTCCAGAGGCTTCGAGTTTAAAAAACGGCCCTTGGAACGTCTTGTAGTCAAGATGCCCCCCCTCAGGCGCATTTGCACCAAAAAATCACCACAAGGTGTTTCCGTGCCCCATCCGAATCGGCTCGATATGCGAGAGCGAGCCGAGAGAGGTGAGATCTATTCTTTCTTTTCCACCAGCAGCATTTCTTAAGTAAAACCGTCCGGGCCACCATTCGTCAATTATTCAATCTAGCACTATTATCACCGCAATTTCAAAATTTTAAGTGTAGCTAAGAATTTATCCTGAATTTTCGCTTCCATAATTGTTCAATGGTCCAATACAGCGGGTTAAAACTTCAAAGTTCGATGGGTTCTACGCAGGCCCGTAGGAGGGGGCAGGCCCTGCCCCCTCCCCCCTTCCCCCGAAATCGGTCGAGGTCCGAAAAATTCATAAGGGGGGACCCTTGTGATTTTTAGTTACAAAAATTTTTCCTCCTGCGGCGCTGTTTATTACTGTGTTTCAAACAGTTTTTACTTATATGAAGCCTATTTTTTTCAAATTTGGCTTTAATTGCTGAACCAATTGTTTCTAAAAAATTTTTATGCTTGCGGCGCGTTTTCTGCCGTGTTTTCACACGAATTTGAGTGTAGCGAACGGTTTTTTGCCTGCGACGCTGCTATTGACGCGATTTTCGGATGTTTTAAAAATAGCGACCGGGGGGGTAGGTAGCCAAAATTTTTGGGCCCCTCCCCCGAAATTTCGGTTCCGCTACGGGCCTAGTTCTACCTAACCAGAGAATCAACCCGTGAGACCTGGTTGCAGGGTTATTGCGACCAAACTACCGTGGTGAAATTCACGGCCGAGCCTCGAAAGTGAAGGTGGATTTGGGGCATACGGATTGGTTTTTGACGCCTAGGGGCTCGTGAAGCATTTATTTCATCGTGACAATCATTACATAGACCGTGCACTTGCTCAGCTCGAGGCAATGGACAATTTCGCAAAAAGCGATGAATTCTCGTGGCAACAAAAAGAGCTAAATTCCTTTCAAACTCTTAAAAATGCCACAAAATGCGGGAACAACGAAAAGTTGCTGGCTATTTAAAACCTTAATAAACTCGGTGCCATCCCAGATCACAGGTCAGGTCCACAGATTAATTTCAAGAAAGTGCAAATAGATCATAATACAGAAATTATTTGCAAGCCGAAACCGCTAGAAACTAGATCTGCCCATTTTAATAAGGTGCCAGCAACTTTTGGTTGATCCCACATTTTGTGGCATTTTTAAGAGTTTGAAAGGAATTTAGCTCTTTTTGTTGCCACGAGAATTCATCGCTTTTTGCGAAAACCAAAAGCCCTTTTTTAAAAAGACTCTTTTTAGCCTTAGAGAGAATTTAGCCCTTTTTGCCTCAATCTTATTGTTAAGATCGTAAAATAAGCCAAGGAATACTTATTCAGATGAACCCTTGTACGCAAAACTTCAAAAAAATTTGCCTGCGGCGCTTTGTAAACGCACTAGAAATCATAAGGTTGTACGGGGGCCAATCGGCAAAAACCATGTTTCGGGCGGAGTTCGAACTCGGGAGCCAAGACGTGCCAGTCCAGTGTGCTAACCATTAGGCCAACGGGGCGACGGGAGCCCTGTCTAGGGGAAGCTAGACCCGCCCGCCCTGACTCGGGACTGGGGCCGCAAAGGGGAGGGCGGCGCCCCGTATGGCGAAGGTTTAAAGTTATAATAACTCAGAGAAGAAGCATTCTTTCGATGCAATTTCTTCTTTACTTATTCCGGCATGGTCTAATTCATATTTGAGCCAAATTTGAGCCCAGACGGACATCACTAACCCTTGTTTTGACCGCAATTTAGCTTTTCAACTTAAAAATTATATATAAATTTTTTAAAAGGCTATTTTCAAAAAAACGCTTCTTCCTCACCTTCATTTACATCAAGTCGATATATGTGGAAAATTTCAGCCCAAACGGACCGTGGGAAGGCACTTTTTGACGACTACAAAGGTTTTGCGTACATACACACACACATACAAACGCAGACCCCCCCCCTCGAAACGCAATTTAAATCGGCTGTTAAAATTCGAAATTTAACTTTTTTTCAAATTTTAAAAGCCTATAGTATGCAAAAAGTGTCGCCGGTTCCGATGGTGTATTCAGTTTTGCGATCCGATGCGTGGTTCTTTTTTAAATCCGGAAAAGGACCCCAAAAAAGTCGTATGGGGGGGTACCTCAAACCAAAAGGGGTTAGCGGGCTACGCCCGCTAACCCCGAAGGCATTCGCGTAAGGAATGGCGGCGGGTGGGAATCTAGAAAATCATGCAAATTATGAATTTCCGGTTCTTTAGCGTTATCGAGGGAAGTCGAAATTTTTTGTATACGGCTAGAGATCAGTAACAACTAAACTGCTAGTATTTTAGTAGTGTTGTTAAAAGACAAATCACAAGCTTCCAAAAATTTCTGAATGGTCGGAAATTGGTAGCAATGGCGATTTTTAAACAAAATATCGATTTTTTGGTTTTTTTTTGATAAAAAATTTGTAAGTTTCTACGTGTATAATATTTTAAAACGGATTGCCTTTTTCTAATTTTGGAAATTTTGATCCCAAGGGCCGAATCTCGTCCCCCCGCCCCCGATGATGGAAAAGAACCGAATTTCCAAGCGGCTAAAATTCATCGTAGAGAAGACCGTATAAACACTTACACAGCAACGTATTGAAAATATACAGAAAGGCTCAGAAATGCCACGCTGATGTAGAGAAACGCCAGTGCCAGGCGCTTGTCAATAGTTACGTTGAAGCGAGGGCGGATCTAGATTTTATGAAATTTTATGCCATGCTGAGTTTGGAAATCTGATTCTCTGGAATAATGTATAATACGACGCTGGGAATACGATCCGTCGAGGTTAACAGACGTCTTACTTACCATAGGTCTACGCACCGCGCGGCTTCCGTTGGAATTTGGCTCCATTAGCGTGGCACTTCTTGGTGAAGCTACCTCGGAATGCGTGGACATCACTAAAATATTCCTTTTTTCATTAAATAAAACCAAGTTCAAACCAGTTGGAGGTGCTGCTTCTACTCTTCTACGCGGATGATTTCCCAAGACCTTCATTCTGTACAGCTTCGCAACTATCGCAATATCCGTCCCGATCAGCGCACCAAACATTATGAGCTTAAGGACACAATTTTGGTAGCTCAAAACCCTTAAGCTACCTTCAAAATGTTATCAAACAGCGTAAAACTGCCTTCGACGGCTGCTTTTCCGGTCTTGTAAGCACCGTAATAACCAGGTACAGCGTAATACATGCAATCACAAATCGTATAGAACAGGGTATCAGTCACTAAAAAAGGTATAACTTTTTTATGCAAGCATCCTAACCTGCTGTAAAGCCGAGTGGTATTAAAAGTAGCAAAAACGAAGCCCGGGAATCGATTCTTCGATAGATAATCGGAAGAAATATCGCTAACAAGTGGACAAATGACAGCCAGACATATATGTAGATCTGGCCCCAATATCGAAAATTAGCCCAAATCAGGTAGATGTGGCTTCCAAGTGCACCTTAATAAAATTTCGGCTTTTATAAAGGCTCATACCAAATATATCCATTTCAAAAATTCTTGAAAAAGTATCATGGATTGTGGAAATAACTATATGAATAAAATCTGCAGCCAGGAGAGTGAAATTAGCGACGACGATTGGATTGGTTTCTTTAAATGGCCACACTCGCCTTAGCATCCAAATCAACGCCGGAAATAGTAAAAATCGGAAAGCCAACTCCACATAGTCGAGCATCGTCAGCATAATCCAGAGAGGTTTGTGCCCAAGTCGGGCGCGTCGCTAGTTCGACCCCGATTTTTGGGTCCCGCAGGTAGTTGACGTGAGAATGCCGAGATGTTAATTCCACCCTCAAAAGTGGCCAATACCCAATGTGCCTGTTGACGTCTGGTGTCAAAAGTGATTGTTATGGCGTTGTGAGAGTTGTACCGATTGTTAGCCTGGGAGCGCACTTTTGCAGTTACTTTACTTCGCTTCCGCCCGCTTTTTCAGGTTCATAAAGAACGAAAATGCGCAGGAGGGTTTTGTGGCGGAAACCCATGTTAAAAAGGGGTGATGGGAAATTGCCTGAATTTCCTGCAATGGGTTGAAAACCTAGAGTACGGCTATTGGGGACCTTTCATCTGTAGAGACACTTTTTGAGCTTCCGACAATTTGAGAAACTCCACTCTAGCTGAGTGTTATTATGGGACAATCGAAAATTGGAAAATAGGGGTTTGTGGATTGATGAAGCTGATTCCCTATCACCTGTTCGAAAATCATCTGTTCGAAAATCACCTGTTCGAAAATCATCCGTTCGAAAAATCATCTGTTCGAAAATCATCTGTTCGAAAAGACATCTGTTCGAAAATTCATCTGTTCGAAAAGTCATCTGTTCGAAAATCATCGGTTCGAAAAATAACGGTTTTCCAAGCAACAACTTTTCCAAAATTCACGTTTCTTGAAAAGTCTTTTCATGACAAAAAAAAAACTAAAAAAAACAAAAAGACTTTAAAAGACATATTCATGACGATTCAGGTTAAAGTTTTGGCGATGTTGTCGAGGAACTGGGCCATATATTCTTTGCTGTTGTTCTCGCAGAGCTGCTGCTGCTCGTCGATGGTCACCCTCGGGCGCTTCTTTGGCTTGGCGGAGGATTCGATATAGCCGCGCAATTTCAGATTTTCCTCGAACTTTCCCACGAAACATGCGAAACACAGCATTTTAATAGCAATAGCTTCCCATTTTCCCCATTTGGGACCTTTTTCGAATAGGTGATTTTTCGAACGGATGATTTTCGAACAGATGACTTTTCGAACAGATGACTTTTCGAACAGATGATTTTCGAACAGATGATTTTCGAACGGATGATTTTCGAACAGATGGTTTTCGAACAGATGGTTTTCGAACAGATGATTTTCGAACAGGTGATCGGCCACCATGAAGCTTGACCCAACTTTCGCGAATACTTTAGTATTTCCGCCAGACAACAGGGTAATATTAGATTGCCAACAAAATATAAATCATATTCAACCGATCAGTCATTCAACCATTTTTATGTGCTTTCTCTCTGTAAACTGTAGGGTTATCAGTTGCATTCGCTGGTAGAGGAACCCAAGATAAATTTCATGAGTTTATTTCAGCGTCACGATCAGGACATAAATCGTGCACTTGGTGAGCTCGATGTTGTAGATGACGGCCGTGACGTAGGGCTGGATTTCGATAGGTATCCTAGAAAACAGTGTGAAAGCTTGCGAAAACCAAAGCCTAAGCTAGGCCTAAAATAAGCTTAAGCCAAACCTATGCAATAATAAAAAAACCTAAGCCTCAACCCACGCCTAAGCCTATCCTCAAGGCTAAGCCTAAGCCTAAACTTACTTGTCGGCAGCCGAGAAAAAGGCGGAGAACAGCAGCAGCGCGGTTACGATATAGAAAAAGGCCAGGATTAAGCGCTTATCGATAGCAACTTTTAAGCGTGTCTATAAAACCGTCTTATAGGGTGGCATTTTCAAAAACCTGAGGCTTCTGGATAATTCTGGCTCTTGGTAGATCGATCTTACTTCCGTTGGGTTGCGTTTGAGTGGTGCTGTTGTTCGCTGAAAATTAAATATCAGGCTTAGGCTTATTAAGTACGCTTAATCCTACTTGCGATTCGTACCTTCTTGAACAGTTTTCACATTCTTTTTACCGAGGATTTTCATCTTGTAAAGCCGACATATAAGGATCAGGTCGACTACGATCAACAACACGAACATAGGGCCCTAAAATTCGGAAGCTAGACTTAATATTTTTGATAAATTAATGCGATAAAATCATATAAGCAATTTAGATACCTTTATCGTCATGTCCAAAATATACCAAACTGTGTAAATCGCTTCTTTTCCCGGCTTCAACCCAACGTAATACCCAGGTATCACATAGACGCTACAGTCACAGATGACGAGGTAGACGCCTTGGAGTACTGTAATTTCCGTATAACGCAGATTTTTCTCAGCTTACCAAAACTCAAGCTTAACGGTACCATCAGAATCAAGATCGAGGCCTTCGTCCCGATTTGACGATAGCTGCCAGGTTTGAAAATTGCCAGTAGATGTAGGATAGGCAGGACGTAGAAAACGAGCACTTGGTACCAGTATTTGACGTTTAAAAAGGATAGGAAAAGCCAGATACCGAAGTCACCTATAGAGCTTTCAAGGTTAGAAAGCTCTTGGAAGTTTACCAAATGTTTCAGCTTCAAAAACCCGGACCGAGTAGTCGTGGAGAATGTAGAAAAATAGCTGGAAACAATCGGCCAGAACGATGGAAAAATTGGAGTAGGCGATTGGATTTGGGTCCTGAAACGAAGCTGGTATATAAATAAACCAGTGGAAAAAGCCCGCTTCGCGGCCCTTTTCGGCTGGACACCGTCCAGGAACCATGAATTCAAATACCTTCTTTTTTTAGCCTGCGGCGCAAGAGCCTGATTAAAGGACCCATGATTTGGCCTGCGGCGTCAGAGCCAGCTTGGCGCTGGAATCTTTGAGCCTGCGGCGCTAGTTACTGGTTTTTCTCCGGGATTTGGCGCGAGAGCCTGGACCAAGGGCCTTTTCGTTGGCCTGCGGCGCTAGAGCAAGAGCCAGGCCTAAACCCCGCACACCGAGAACCTAGAAAGATATTCTCTTGTTGAACCACCAAAAAGCAAGCAGTTATATTTCGCCAGGGTCCGAACCCACGACCATTCGCATGGTAGGCCAGGCGCAATTCCACTACACCACAGATGGGAAGAGGCAGCGGGAAAGCGGGCAAAAAGGCGCCCCAATGATCCCGGGACGGAGGCATACTGGTCACCCTACAAAAATTCCATTTTTTAGTCTGAATACGCAGAAAATTTATAAAGATAATAAGATGCGCATGATCCCCACTATCGAATACATAAGTGATCCAAATCACAGACCGAAATTCCGCCAGGGCCTCGAGTTATGGTCTGAACACCACGGCGCGTCGCCCACTTTATTAAGGATTTTTTACATTTTTGCTTGTAAATTTGTTAAATGAAGGAATTGCGAAAACCCAAAAAGCCCGTTTTTGGCGAATGTGTTTCTCCACCTCCATGCAAAAAAATCAGCTGCATTAAACCGCATTTCTCACCTTCCATGGAGCCACGCGCTTCAAAATAAACATCGACAACAAAAATGTAAAGGTTTGGTATCCAAAGTTGCCGTAATCCAGTGGCGTGAACATTACGACGAGACAGGGGGAATGCTAAAGATCAACTGGTTCCTGCTAGCACCCCCCCCCAACCGTCCCAAATTCGACCGTGAGAAATAGTTCGGTTGACGGAATGTTTTCAGGGCATTTTTCTGGGAATGTTTATTGGAAAACAGACGTTTTTGGTCGCCTCCAAGTACGCATCTTGCTTAGTTCTGGAAGACTCGATGCCAGAACTTTTTAAAGGCAAGGCCAACCTGGCGGAGTGTGGCGTAGCTTAGTGTCGGACGGCACCCCAAGAAACGCACCCCGGGGTGCCTTTCAAAGGCACCCCGGGGTCACGCAATGTATTGTAGAGCTTACCAATAGCCGCTGTGATCGGGATCGTTATTATAATGAGCGACCCTTTCAGGTGCAACTTTCGATAATGTCCAGGTAATAGAATAGCGAATAAATGAAGAATTGGCAGTTGTATGAATGTGTAGAGTTGTATGTAGTACCGTGAACTGTTCCAGCATAGGTAGATCCAGACTCCCAGAGCGCCCAAAGCATCGAAAATCTAATTAATGGTTTAAATACCAAAGCTTTCAAGCTCATAGATGCGAACCAGATAGTCATGAATGATGAAGATGAACATATGGATTCTATCGATACATACGATAAGGAAATTGGCGACGACGATGGGGGTTCAGTCCTAAAAAGAGTGTAAAACGGTCTTATCGAGACCGTTTGGTTTAAAGGGACAGTGAAGGCATTTTAAGGATTTTCTGTCTACAGATCGTCCATAGATTTTATGGAAATTAGGAAATTCAGGCACACTCTACTTGACATGAAAAATTGATAAATAAACGCTTTCAGCAACTGTCTTATCGAAATTCTCAAATTGGAGCCGCACTCTACGCAAGCTCTCACAAAAAGCTCATGCTCAAAAAACCTCTTCTCGATAACCAAAAATAGACATGTTGGTGTTCATTTTTGCCGTTTCATACAGTCTTGGTGCACCGAGAAATGGTTTGTGGCGAAAATTGGCATGGGATAGTGCGCTGGCCTAAGTTAATTTGCACGTAGTCGGTGAGGGCCCTTGAAAGCTAAAAGGAAAGAAACTATTTTTATCTGCAGCGATGAATTTTATTTCAAGGCCACGATTAAGACATAGATGGTGCACTTGCTCAGGTCGAGGTCGTAGATAAGGACGTTTAGATAGAGGATGGCTTCCGGCGGAATGCTGTTGCATTTTTGTAAAAGAATTTCTGGTTACCTGGCTATACAAACCACATACATGGTAAGTAATGAATTAACGATCGCTATGTACAGAAATGCAACAGCCAATCGTATGTCCAAAGTAACTTTTAGGCGTAGATGCTGGAAAATGGACGTTTTGGCACAAAGCGGTGCGGATATTCCTACCTTACGTGGAATCGGTGGAAGTGTAACCAAAGCTGTTATTTTTGCGGTATTATTTGTATGGTGATTTGCTAAATACGCTCGCGTAAGTGCATGTGAACGGCGGCACTTACCAGTGACCAGCTGAATATCGGTTGGGCGTCTCCGATTTTTGCCCAGAGCGCGCGTCTGGTAAAGCTTCATGATGATAATGATATCAGTGCCAAATAGCAAAATATACATTAAACCCTGAATAAAATATCAGACCTTTTAATGTGCCTATAGCCTACCTTCATACCGTGGTCCAGAAGCGTAAATTTTTCAGCAATAGCCTCCTTTCCGGGGGTGAAACCAATGTAATAACCGGGGATTTGATAGGTTATGCAGTCACAGATTGAATTGTGAACCAGGACGTTGACTGGGAAAGTTTTATATATTTTTAGGGCCGGCCAACCTATAGCTGTAAAGATTGGGATCATAATTATCATAATTGATCGCCTTAGCTCGAGCTTTCTATAAAATGTAGGTAAATAGATTGCAATTAAATGGAGAATTGGGAGTAGTATAAAGATAAAGAGTTGTAAGAAATATCTTAATAAATTCCAGGCCACGTAGGCCCTGCTTCCGAGGGCTCCTTAGAGAGGAATTTCAAGTTACAGCCCCGATGGGGTACCAAAAATTTCATACTCATAGATGCGCGCCAGATAATCGTGGATGATAAAAACTAAAAGATGGACCGTATCGATAAATACGATAAAGAAATTGGCGACGACGATTGGATTTGGGTCCTTGAAAGACAAAGATATTAAGTTACAAACGACTCGAATCCAATGGCGCTTTGCCGTAAAACTTTCTAAAAGCGGTATTTTATACTATAATATTTTAATGCTTCAAAATTCTCACTTTCCAAGGCGCTGTTTTCCTCCATGTATATATCGACAGTATGAGTAGCAACAACTGAAAACCTAGATTACCATAATCCAACGCCAACAGCATCCCACAAAAAAAATCTGTGCCACGCCAACACTGTTGAAAATGATCGGCCGGCGAGGCGGGAAAATGTCATGGCTGTTAATTAACGGCCGGGCGCACTGGCGGCAGGTGAAATCTGTGATACTTTGTGGTGGTAAGTCGGACGATAGGTTGCAGCCTACGCATTGAGGAAGTTGATTTGGATGCGTCATCTACATATTATATAGATACCTCAATGACACCGACCCGAAAAGACATTATTCGCAGGCGCAATGGCACGAAACATGTGTAAGACTCCGGGCTACTAATCTATTGATGGATCCCATTAAGGATTCGGCTACGGTTTACTTTACCCCCAGCCGGAAGTTTTGGCTATAACTTTTTTATTTTACATTATTGTAGGCTCAAATTAAAACTCTTAGTATATTTTTCGACGCTCTATCGAATAACGTTGCGAAAGTCCCGACAAAATAAGCTAAAATACCGACAACTTTGAGACCCTTCGGCTGTGGGGGGGTAAAGTAAACTCTTACCAAGGATTCCCCTCGCTTGACTATTCGATTCAAAATCTTGCAAACACACCGGTGATCTGTTTACCAGGCTCTTATGCGATCCAGATTCCCAAAACTACAAGCCATGGCTGGTTAAAGATGAAGCGTGTGAACGTCTCAAGTGTCTGTGTAGCGTTGAAAGTGGACCTGGTATATTGTTGCTTACTTTACTTACTTGTTAGTTTTACAAAACGACTATATTTCAAGGTGACGATTATCACGTAGATTGTGCACTTGATCATGTCCAAGTCGAAGACAAAAATGATGAGGTACGGGAAGAGCCAAGGCAGGGACACTGAAATTAAACCTTGTATCTTAATTCCCAGGGTTGAAAAGCCGCTTCGCGACTTTTCAACCCTGGCCCCGGCCGCGCCCACTGATCCTGTGTGCTATAGGCTACGACCCAGCATTAAAACCAAGTAAGCCTACCTTCCACGGCGCTACCATTCTCCATGTATATATCGACAATAAAAACAAAAACATCTGTAGTACCAGGTTACCATAATCCAAAGCGGGTAACTTTTTTGAACGCGCTTGGGCTCGATTTGTGGCTTGAGCCGTTTGCCCCCGTTCTTACACTCGATTGACCTGGGAAAAGATAAACTTTTGTGTTTTTGAGTGTGGCCAGTGAAACCCTTCTGTACGTCTAACTAGGTGTGGGACATTGTGTCGCAACTCCCACAAAATTTAGCCAAGCTCGGAGTTTTAAGTTCAGATGGAGCAAAAAGCCTTGGCAGTCTGGAACATTGACCCCTCTTACAAGTTATCGTTCCGCAACAACAAGCCGTAGATCGAGAACAAAGATTGCGTGTCATTTTGGAGGCTACTGAAGAAGAAGAATGAAAACTGGTTTTAAAACCGAGGTATAAATTCTTAAATTTATTTCAGAGTAACGATTAATACGTAGACAGTGCACTTGCTTAGTTCCAGGTTGAAGACCAGCACGTTTAGGTAGGGGATGGCCTCGGCGGGAAATCTGGGGCAGAATTGAGGCTTTTTGGGTTCCCCTACATTCCTATGGACAAGAAGTAAACGGTGAATAGGGAATAGGCAAGGGCGATGTAGAAAAAGGCAACTGCCAGCCGGATATCGAGAGCAATTTTTAGACGTGCTGTCTGAAAATTGACTGAACAAGGCCGTTTTGATGGGAAGTCAAGAAAGCATTTAAAGTTATTTGGTCCAGCTACTATAGGGTATACCTAACACTTTAAATTCTAATAACCGGCTGTGCTCATAAGATTTTTCAAATGTCGGTGTTTTATTACGGAAACATACTTGCTTTCGTCCATTGGGTTGCAGCGGAACGGAGCCAATCGTCATCTCTTGCGGACTAATTGCCAAGGTGGTCGTGTTATTCGAATTATTGTTATTGGCTAAAAAAGCTATAAACAAGACTTAAAGCATACCTGTAACTTGCTGAACATCGTTCGCTCTCTTTGGCTTCTTCCTTAACATTTTCATTTTATAGAGCTTGGTGACGATAACAACATCAGTAACAAGAAGTAGTAGATACATTAGGCCCTCAAAACAGACTGAACTTTATGACAAAGCGATACCTTCGTTACGTGATCAATAATTGAAAATATGTCGGCTAAAGCCTCTTTCCCAGGTGTGTAGCCAACGTAATAATCCGGAATTTGGTAGATCATGCAGTTACAAACGATGTTATGGACAATAACGGCCACTAAAAGGTTATACAACGTATTAAGTCAGATTATATTTTAGAAAAATGCATTTTAAACTATGTGGAAACCTACTGAAAGTTATCGATATCGGGATCATTATAATTGCAATCGATCCATTGAGGTGCAATTTTCGATAAAGCCCCGGTGATTGGATAGCGAATAGATGAAGAATTGGCAGGAGTATGAAGATAAAATGCTGCAGATAATATCGAACGCTGTACCACCAAAGGAACACCCTAACACCGAACGCGCCTATTGACGTTGATTTCCCAGAAAAAGGCATGTACCAAAGCTTTCATACTCCAGAATCCGCGCCAGATAGTCGTGAATGTTGAAGACGAAAAGATGAATGGTGTCGATGAAAACCAAGAGAAAGTTTGAGAGCACGATGGGATTTGGATCCTAAACATCGTTTTTCGGAATTAGGTTCAAATTTGAATACCCTCCACGGCGCTACTTTTCGGCAGGTGTAGATTGCAAGGGAAAACAATAATATCTGAAAGCCAAGGTTTCCATAGTCGAGAACTGTTAACATTTTGAATGACTGGCTCAAAAATCCGACCGTGCCTCAATTTTCGGGTAATTCGGCTGGGAATGCATCAAATTCTAGGGCTCTGCCACGTACACGTGGGCTTCTGGGCGGCGGTGACTGGCGGTTTCTCACCAATTATAACAAACATCAGTCTTATGGTCGGGATTAGGCAACCGTACTTGTAAAAACCGTATCGTAAACCTGTACCGGATGGAACCTAAGGTAAGCAAAGCCGAAGCTCAGCTACATCGAGCTTGTACAGTGCCAAGCCGAAGCTAAAATCAGCGAATCTACGAAACGCAAAGCTATGGCGAGGGTACTTCACCCCGTCAGAAAGCTAAGACTAAACCAATACTAAGCTAAGCTACTCCTGAGCGCAAAGAAAAACTAAGATGAATGACCGAAAATGAGCCAAAAAACGCGTAAAATTGTCCCCCCCCCCGCGTAGCCGACATATACCCTTTTTGACGACCCCCTCTGGTCGTCAAAAATCGTCAAATAAAACCTGTTATTGCTTCATGTCCAGCATATTTAAGCATTCCGACAATGTAACGCTGGTTCGATTCGTTTCCGCACGTGTGATATGTTGACTCAAACTTCCTTTTTTTTAATCACCCTGTAGGTTTTGCACTTGGTTTACGAGTCCAATTAGACCGGCAACGTTTTAGTGCCCAGCTTGGGTAGTTCCTGCCCCAACCACTTCCCTGTTGAGCTTACCGAAAGCTCTTTGAAAATACGGAAAGCTATATTAAAGGCTCCCCTTCCAATCCGCACTACACCTCAACTTCTCCTCCAATCTACCCCACGTCAAAAGTTGTAATTTGGGTGTCTGCTATTTAGCCGTATCGATTGGTAAGTGGTATACTCTGCCATACCCCCAGGGGTATACCCCCCATGGGGGTACAAAAGGGGTACGAGGTGGGGGTACAAATGGGGTACGGGGTGGGGGTACAAAGGGGGTGAAAAATCTAAACCTTCTTAAAATTTTTGTGATTTTTTTTCCACTTAAAATATGTCTGAATTTTACTAAAAACGTTATTGAAACCCTTACTATAACGCTACCAGGGGTTTCTGGGTTTATTCCAAAAACCCCGATAAACTTTCAACTTAAAAAATGTTTAGTTCAAATTTGTTATTTTATTAACTGCTTTGATACAATTCCAGCTAACTTCGTCATTTCTTGTTGTATTTTTGCGAGCCACCGACATGTGGTATTTGTGGGAGGTCGCTAGAAAAAATTTGCTAGGCTGCTGGGGGGTACCCCATTTGTACCTCCCACCCGTACCCCCTTTGTACCCCCACCCCGTACCCCATTTGTACCCCCACCTCGTACCCCTTTTGTACCCCCATGGGGGGTATACCCCCTGGGGGTATGGCAGAGTATAGTAAGTGGTGTCATTTAGTTCCCACCATGCCGCTCCATCTCCCAATGATAGCTTCTCGCCGTGGGTAAGGCCAAATCGAAAGGTTTTATTGCCGCTGTAATACCGTAGGAGTAATATTTTACCTGAAAGGCTAGCTGCCATTTTCTGAACCCCGCTCAAGAACGGGGCTTTGCCCGACACCTCAAGGCACTGAAGACAGACTTTCCGATTCGACCAGCCCGAGCTCGACCGAAGCGTCCACTACCACAGAAGAGGTCACACAAACCTATGCGCTGAACGCTACCGGCTGGTGGTTCGATTACTATGGCGCTCACGGGGACATGTACCACTATGTCAACTACTTATATCCCGACTTCGAGGCCACTTTTGATTACGACCCCTTGACTTGCAAGAAGGGCCAGGGTGGCATCCAGTTCCGTACATCCGCGGAATACTATTTCACGTTCTATCAATGGGATGGACTGCCTGTTCACGAGATTTTTGCTCCGACGCACGTAACAGACGAACCAAAAATAGCAGCTTCGATGTTTGCGGTAGGTACTCTTATGGTTTTTATAATGTCTCGCAACTTAAAATTTTTACTTACACAAAGCCCGCAGTCCGCAGTATAGCTGGGTATTTATTTTGATTGCCAGACACCTGTCCTAAAAATCATATGTCCTAAAATCACCTATCCTAAAAATGATCTGTCCTAAACATTTTAGCTTCAAATACATGGAATTTGGCGAATAATTATAAATAAAATTTTTATGAGAAGTCTTTTCAGGACAGATGACTTTAGGATAGATAACTTTAAGACAGGTGATTTTAGGACAAGAGACAGCTTACCATTTATTTTAGTCATTTAATTTTTTGAGGACCTGTGAGGTTCGCAATTTCGAAATTTGTTGGCGTTTGCGTCGAGTTCGTTCGTTGATTTTTATACCAAATGCTTTTTCCGACTTTTCTAGACGAATAATTTGCGGATGGATTTAGATTGTAGGCCCTTCAATAAACCAAACCCTGGACACAAAAAATTTAGCTCGCGCTGATCGATGCTGGGCCGCCACTTCTGGCTACTTGGTGCGCAAGAACCCGGATGTCGCGGGGATTGTTGGGATTGCGATGGGCATGGATGCCCTATGTCGCTTCATCAATTTGATCACCCGGATCATGCACGCCTGAGTGGGTGATTTTGGGTGTTCATAATGACAGCGAACAAATTCGTTTCAAATTCCTGGACTCGGGAACGTTAATGTTTCCAATAACCAGTAGCATGGTCCAAAAAAAGATACCCCCTCTGGCGCCCCGCACTCTTGTGCGATTTTGATGATTTAGGTATCTATCGAAAGCTTTCACAAGGCGAGAAAACAAAGAAGGTTAACTTTCTTTATTCTATTCTCGCCAATTTTACATTTATTTTACGAGCTTTGGAATGAGATCAAACATATCTTGTGCCGAATTTATCACTAATTCCGAATCCGTTCCCCAGATTTGCTGAGGATTTCGATTTAAAAAGTGGAAAACAGACCCGGAATCAGCGAAAAATTGCGCACAAGTTTTGCTTGGTCACATGGCAAAACGTTAGCCTATGTAAAAACAAGTGAAAGTAATATGCATAACATTCCTTTAAACGTCCGTAACATTTCTTTAAGCGAAACATTTCAGCTCACCTTGGGTTTATTAACTGGGGGATCGATCACTGTTGGGGCGGTTTCTGGTACGATCCCGGGATTATGGAGATTAAGGCCGTGCACTACCTTGACAAAGACGCCAGTGATCGGTTTTATAATATGGACGCATACGTGATTGTGCTTATCGGCTGTATACTGGTCGCAAACCTGGCAACGTTCTGGCGTCTTAAATTTCTAGTAATTTTTTTGCTTATCCTGACCTCATTCCAGAGCTTGCGCGACAAAGGGGATCTAGTGGCACGCGACAACCGGTTGCTCGTCTTGCTGGTGAGACGATATGACTTTTTTTATGAATCGTTCAGCTGGGCTTCTCGAACCTGGCGTTCTTCTTCAACGGGTTGCTGGTCGCGCTCACCGGTGACGATACTGTAGGGCAGCTCAACACAATTGCGCGCACGAATGTCGCCAGGAACGTGGCCAAGTTGTACGCCCGTCACACGAGCGCCATCGCCACCGGGTAATTGTTGCGGGGCGCGACAACCTTTTTTCAGTATCTTGTTCGTCGTCTACGGCTATACTTGTCGCAACAGAAACGAAAAGGGACCACGTGGTTCTATCGTCACCGTCACAACAAGCAGGACGTTAGCCTCGTAGTTCTTATTGTCTCGCTTTATTACAAATATAAAATAATTGGCTTTTGATGGAAGGGGTGGCGAACATTTGTCCTACGGCCATTCTCGGAATATCTTGGAGCACTAGTCATAGAAGCCGAATTTCGTTCCGTGAGCTAGCATCTTTTGTGAGCGGCGGCGAGAGTCGCGAAAATGAAAACACGGACCGGGAAGGTAATCACCCTAATGCATCGAGCCGGCAAACTCGACAATAGTGCCCACTTGACGGTCCATCATTAGTACATAGACTGTACATTTATAAGAATCGATCGCGTTTGCAAAAAGGTCAGTCTGAAGAATATAACAAGTTGTATGCCTACTTGTTATATTCTATATAACAGTAATCAATTGGATGTAAAATTCAGATAATTCTGATCATGCTATGATTTCTCAAGGTGCAAAATGTTGACTTCTCGAAGAATTTTAAGCACGTAAACATGAAAGCAGGTGTGTCTAGGCAGGTGTATATTTTGAAGACGCCCTCATCCATTTGAAGCCTCTTCTATTTCCCTATTCCGCTTGACGCTTCTCAAAAATTGGCCGACACATTCACGCATTAATGAAAAAGAACACGACCACTCAATCTACGACAGTCATCGCAGAAGAAACGACCACACCGCCATCTCATTCAGATGATTATACGAACACCAATGATATTGGCACTACTGAATACACGCCGCTATATTACGACACGGAGAGGCCCTACAATTTCACGGGCCTCTCGGGCGATTTTTACCAATGGATCAGTTATGCCGATTCCCGCCTGTTGGACCGCATGGGATACGATTCGCTGGTCTGCAAGAAGGGCCCTGGGGATATGCAAATGTTTGGCAGTGAAGACGATTATTGGGCAAACTACCAATGGAACGGAGTGCCCTTTCATCTGGATTTGAATGGTGGTCACACAAATGACGAGCTAAAGATTGCGGCGTCGATGTTTGTGGTGGGTTGGCTTGAGGAGCAACATCCAAAAGTGTTGGGCTCGCATGCGATACGCAACGCAACATGCGATACGCACGCAAGCATTAGATCTCCAAGGAACGCTATAATTGCCCCCTGAATTGTAATTCTTCAGCTCGGCATCATCGGAATGGGCTTAGCGGCCACGTCCGGTTTCTTGGTTGTGAAAAACGCGAAGGTCTCAAAAATTGTAAGCATTGGAATGATCGCCGACGCATCGTGCCGTTTTATCAACTCGGTGGCCCGCTTCTACTATGGGAAATGTTTATTTGAGTCAGTTTTTATACCTTTATTCAAAATCTTTATTAAATACATAAAATCTCTCTTGAAAATTTAGTTGGGGCTGCCTAAAAAGCGATGGCTACCCATTTTCCGGAATCATGTTCAACATGCTGTGGTCTACCCTGGACTACACCTCCTATTTGACGATGGGGTTGTTACAGCACTGGATTTCAGTGATTCGGTGCGCTGCATAAGCTTTTAATTTAGAGATTCAATCAGGTTCTTTGCGGTGTTCAACGGTGGGATGCACTACAGAAAAATTGAGAGGTGGTCTGTGGTCTATATCACAATATTATGCCTTTTGTTATGGGCTTATTATTTGACAACGATGGGAAGTAGTAAGTTTCAACTGAAAAACATGCTTATAAATTGTTAATTTAGTCGCAGAGCCAAAGACCGGGTATCTTTGCTATACCGGATATCATTTTACACCTGTATTTTACTGGAGAACCTGCAGATACCACAAATCCACGCTCTATCAAACGCTCTTCAACATAGTGCCGGAGTTATTAGTTTTTCTACAAGCTATCACATTGACGATGGACGTTATTGCCTTGGTGACGGTTCGTAGAAAGGTAATTGCTGAGAGAAGATCGGAAACATTTGCCATTCGCGTCCGCTGTCCCGGCTCCGCCGCGATACTCTCCCCGCCCATTCCCTGTGCGCCCTTTCCACCCCCGACAGAGACGCAAATGTGTGCGCGTCTCTGTCCATATAACTTTCCTGCTTGTTTCTGTTGTTTTACACTACATTCTCTTATTTTTCGGGGATGGTCGTTTTGTCTCTTCGTTTAGTCTCTGCGTCCGTCTCCTTCTTGAAAATTTTTTTCTAGCTTCTTTCATTTATGACCGTGTCGCCATTTTTAGATGGAGGCATCAGCCGCAAAGAATGATATGAACATGCGCTTTGCCACTATGGTAATTCTAGCACTTGCTTGTTGTTACTTCTTCTGAGTTTAGCTGGTTGCCACAAACCTGCTGATCTTCGGCAAACAGCTGGTCAGTGCCGGGACGAAACTCGTCAAGTACAAGCCCCGGTCGACCTATCTGGCCTATTCGGTCTACGAGTTTATGCATTGCGCTTTGATCAGGTGGGTTGGACGATACTACGCAGGTTTTGTCACGATCAACTTACGCTAACTCTATTACCCATTTCAGCTGTATCATCATCACCTTCAACATGCCGTACCTCGACTTGAAACCGAGAAAAGGGCCCACAAGCTTCTCAATGTCATTCTCCATGCAGATGACCTCAACTCGGATGTAGACGCATTTTATTCTCCGTGCTTACTAGAGTTTGTTCCTTCCTGTAGAGTTGTGCGATCCAAATAAATTGCAAACCTTGGTTTAATGCTTCTATGACCCATTATAATTCGAAGAACCTCCGGTTCCGACACCACATGACGTGGCGCGTCTGGAGAGCCTAACTAGACCTCATCCGACCGTCCATTGAAACACCTACCGGACGGCTGAAATCAGTGGGTTTTATCCAAGCCGGCAGCTGAACCACTAAAAATCGAGGCGCGTTCCGACGTGCAGGTGGAATCCTGGGGTGCCTAATGAGTTTTAGAAAAACCGGGTCTAGCCCCTTGATGGGAACTTCAAATAATTTCTGGTAGACAGGAAGCAGAATACCATAATTCAGCATCAACTTGACTTCTTCCGATGCGCATCACTCAAATTTTCTTGATTTACGCAGTACTCAGCGTCGTTGAACTGCGTCGAAGGGCATGTAACCACGGCTGATCCAGCGATAGTAACCTCTACGTACACTGCTGCAGCATGGTCAGATTATACAATCCACGGCAGCTCCTCACCCTCGGGCGTAGAAGCCTCGGGCGATCCTGAATACTATTCCTCTGGCTCCAATACCTATTACGTCGCTGAATACCCCACCTACCAATATTCAAGCGGGTATTACAGCTACTCAGCCGTCGACCAGCCGAGACCGTGCGACCTTGGCGGTATCTCAATGGACGAGGACGGCCACATACGATACAGCCAAGTGCCGGAATTCCACGAGGGGTTTGACGATCGGGTAGATTCACGTATTACGATAAATGGCCTATTCGTAAGCGAGGACCAAATCCATATCGTTTAATTTTTAAATTTAGGTCGGGTGGCTGGGATCGACATTGAGCATCCTTTCTGGCTATCTGTATCTCAAAAGGAGCCCATTGAGTGGCAACGTCACAGTTGCCGTAATGCTGACGTGCGCCTTTCGATTCTACGCTGGACTATCGAAGATTTATGACGTCGTTTGTTTATGGACGTAAGCTATTTCCGGGGCGAATTTCTGCTGTCTGTTTACAAATATCTTGATTTCAGTTGGCACTGCGTAGCCGACCAAGCTGACGTGTTTTATTGGGGGATGGGGTTGAACACGATAGTCGCTTCTCTGGAAATGAGCTTCTACTATTCGATGCATTTGGTTTTGCATGGACTGACAATCGATCGGTGAGTGGAAAATCACCGCCGAAATCCATCGATTCTAGCGCTATTCTGGCATTTTTTGGGTATAAAATCTACCAATACGCAAAATACTTGATTTTGGCATATTATATTGTTGTATGCATCTTGCCTTTACCGTTGATGTGGATGATGATCGGAACAAGTTCGTTGCCTCGAGAATCAAATTTTGCATATTTTCCTATTATTTAGTTGCCGATGATGAAATGCACTGCTGGGGTGGCTTCTGGTATGACCCAACCTACTTTGCGATCACAATCACATTCTACCAAGACAACGATAACCGTGTCCTTTTCGAAGATCTTGGCAGCTGGGTGGTCTTAACAATCGCGATGACTTTGGTATTGAATCTGGCAACATTTTGGAGGTGTAAATATTTGGTGAGGTTGACGCAATAGCCATTAGCGAGGCCTAGGCAATCGTAGAAAAATGGAATGTGATCGCAGGCCACCAGCCCTTGCTGATGATGATGGTAAGTAAGGGCTGTGAAGTAAAGCTCCGTCCCCAATTCAGTTAGGTTTCTCAAACCTCTCGTTTTTCTTTGATGAGCTGTTGGTTGGCGTGACTTCCGATGCCTACGCCTTTGGGCGTAGCGACGTCGCCGCGAACATTGCGAAAACGTATCGCTACCACGCGAGCGTCGTTGTAACCGGGTAATTAAAATACACGTATGCAAATTGGGTTCCAGGATCCTCTTTGCTTGCTATGGTTATTCATGCGGCGATGTTGCTCCTCGGGCAAGGAAACCTGATATCACCACTATCACGTCGAACATGGTCACGAACAGTGCGACCGAAGATTGATTGATTTTTTGGTACTTTTGGAGCAATTATGCCTGATATAAGCAAAATATATATTCTTAAAATAGTTCCGAATTTTGCGACAAACGAATAAACCTTTTCTGGTTCAGTTTTCGTCCCAAGACCTCCCCGACCGACTCAGTTTGAACGAAAAGCAAAAAGCAAGCATGAAGATGATTGACACAATTTAACGGCGAAGTTTGTAATAAAACGTAGTGAACCCCATTGCATTTGACCCGCAGGATTTTATCGTAAGCTCGATATTTTTTAAACATTTAGCGCTGTATTTTGCTCACTGTTATTTTTGTAATGCAACGCGGTACAAAGTCTTCAGTGTTCTAAAAATTAAGAAGCACTAGAAAAATCACCTGTGGCAGGTGCGCATGCAGGTGTACCCACCATGAAGGCCACTTCATCAAAGTTTCCTCATTCGCTGCCCTGAATCTCAAAAACCGTCGCGAGACCCATATGGCGAAAAACGCCGAGTATACAAATGTTACCGTGTTAACAACGACCCCTGCACTTCCCGATTTGGATGATTACACTTTTATCGACGAAAATTTCTACGTCGCCACCACGGAGTGGACACCCTTGGATTACGCCACAAATCCTCCATACAACTTTACCGGGATTTTTGGCGATTTTTATCAATCGATCAGTTATGTCGATTGGCGTTGGTATGATCTTCTGACCTATGATCCGTTGGTCTGCAAGAAGGGGCCTGGTGATGAGCAACACTTTGCAAGTGTCGAGGATTTTCGGGTAGAGTACAAATGGGATGGGACGCCCTTTCACCAAGACTTGGGCCCTGAACACATGGCCGACGAGCCCAGGATTGCGGCCTCGATGTTTGTGGTGGGTTCTGGCAAGAGACTTGGCAGTGCTTGTTCAGCTCGGCGTCATCGGAATGGGCTTGTCGGCGGCCTCTGGGTTTTTGGTGATCAAAAACTCGAAGGTCTCGAAGGTCGTCCGGATTGGGATGATAGCTGATGCGTCATGCCGCTTCATCAACTCGTTGGCAAGATTTTACTATGGGAAATGTTTGCTTGAGTAAGTATTGTTGGCTCCGTCGTATAAAAGGTACCTCAAAACCATACTTTTAGCTGGGGATGCCTAAAAAGCGACGGCTATCCATTTTCCGGTATCATGTACAACATGATATGGTCTACACTCGATTACACCTCGTATCTTACTATGGGCTTATTGCAGCACTGGATTTCAGCCATTCGGTAGCCTGGATTACTGAATTATGAATTTAAAAAATAACCCAGTTTCTTCGCCGTGTTCGACGGCGGGATGCATTATCGAAAAATTGAGAAATGGTCGGTGCTCTACATTGCAATACTCTGCTTGCTGTTATGGTTATATTACATGACGACGATCGGTAGTAGTATGTTTTAAACCGATTCACTTACTATTTACGCACTTTATGCAATGACATCTTCTATGGAACAGAATTTTAGTCTCAGAACCAAAAACTGGATACCTTTGCTACACCGGATATCATTTTACGCCTGCATATTACTGGCGAACTTGCCGCTACCACAAATCGGCGCTCTACCGAACTCTCTTCGACCTGGTCCCGGAAACCTTAGTGTTGATCCAAGCCATAACATTGGCGTTGGACGTCATTGCGTTGGCGACGGTCCGCAGAAAGGTTTGTTTAAAAAAAGAAATATAAACGTTTTTAGTAATATAACAGTTTTATTAAAATGGTTCACGCTAGCACATTCTTCAGTTTTTTATAACGAGCCCCAGAAAAGCCTTTCGAGGCGCCGGCGGATGCATTAAAGCAAGGGCTATTGTAGCACCTGCACGAGCGCACAGGCGGGAAAACATCTCCTTAGTGCATCGAAGGACAGCGTGCCCGAGGGTGCCTTTAGAAAACCTGAAGGATCCCACCGCACCTATCGATTTAATAAAATCTTGACGCACTTGATTTAGTTTGTAACTTTATTATTAAAAAAGATTTTTAGAAGTTACCTCTGATTTTAATCATCCTTCTTTAGATGAAAAGTCGCCCTCGGCAAAACGACCTGAACATGCGATTTGCTACTATGGTAAAGCTTGTTCTTTAGTTTCTATAATTTTCGACCTTTAGCTCGTCGCCACCAATGCGCTAATCTTCGGCAAACAATTGGTGGGTGCCGCGACGATGCGTGTCTCTTACCGCCCCCGTTCAACCTATCTGGCATCGTCGGTTTATGAATTCATGCATTGTGCCCTGATCAGGTTCGCAGTTAACTAACTAGGAATTACTTCCGCCTTTTTCAGTTGTATCATCATCACCTTCAACATGTCTTATCTTGATGTGAAGCAAAGGAATGAGCCCACCAGCTCGTCACTGTCCACGTCATTCCAGACGACAACCACGAGGGTGTAGAAGCTCCTACGTGGTTCTAGCTTATGGTTTTGGTGATTAATAAATCATATATTATTCGTCGATAGTTGCTGATCACGTGAATCGTTGCAAAACTTCCCAAAAGCCACGCTTCTGTCAGGGTGACGAGCCCGAAGTACTCATGATGTTCCCGGAGCACCCCTGATTGCTGCTTGTGAACACCTCTGCACTGAGTGCGCTGAGTGTGCAGGTACCTTTTTCTCGGAAGCAGGTGGTAAATGAAATTAATGGAAGGCGCAGGAGCAGGTGATACTGTGCGCAGTTCTAAAAAGAGCACAGCCTGACAGCATGTGGAACCTCAAACACCCAATTGACACAACAGTTAACCTTGCTTTTGCAGCGAGCAAGACAGAAATCATTGCCGACTATGCGTGATCATAATCGCCGATGCCGCCTACTAAAAATTGGATTTGCCTTCGCCCTAATGCTAAGCCCGGCGGAACCTCGCGGCAAAGGAGGACAGACGACACTTGGTCCCACGAGTTCATCTTCAGTCACGCGCGACAATCTATTGGAGCGTTCCACCGCACCCATTACTAGAAATTCAGCCGTTCCCACCGCAAGTACCACCGAGACGCCTGGAGACTACTGGGCTGCTGAAGGATCTGCTTTGCCTGATTGGGCAGTACCCATCCATCATTCGTCCGGATCTGCTAACTATGACTTTTCGGGAGATGGCAGCTACTCCTTCTCAGGATGGCATGGCTATTCGAACTACTGGGATTCGTCCGGGGCTGATAACTTTGACTTTTCGGGAGATGAAAGCTACTCCTTCTCCGGATGGTACGGCTATTCGAACAACTGGGTGCCGGAAATGGAGTCCCCATGCCACATCGACCTCTCGGCCGATGACAACGGCTACTTACGCCTGACCCAAATCCCCGTATTTCACCCCGGCTCCGATGACCAGATCGATATCCGCATAACTGGGAACTGGCTGCTTGTAAGTTTTAGTTTGTTGTCAGTTTCCTTACCCCCATTTTTTAGACTGGATTAGCTGGTGTGGCGATGAGTGTCCTTTCTGGTTACCTGTATCTAAAAAGAAGCCCATTGGGTGGAAACGTCACTTTGGTTTTTACGCTAACTTGCTTTTTCCGATTTTACGCAGGCCTGGCAAAGATTTATGATACGATTGTATATGGAGGTTAAGGAATTTGTGTGGTTGATCAAACCGCTAATTTAGCTGGCATTGTGTGGTGGATCAAATTGATGTCTTTTACTGGGGAATGGGGCTGAACACGATAATGGCCTCGCTCGAGATGAGCTTCTACTATTCGATGCATTTGGTTTTGCACAGTCTAACAATCGATCGGTCGGTAGAAACACAGTCTGGAAGATAAATTCTAGGGCTATACTGGCCTTTTTCGGAATTGGCGTCTACCGTTTTGCCCGTTACGTAATGATCGTTTATGGGATTGTCGTATGCATTCTGCCTCTTATTCCAGCTTGGCTAATGCTAGGGACGAGTATGTCCTTTCAAATTTTCTGCGAGTCGATGGTCAGAGTATTTTTCTTTCTCATCCTCAAATTCAGTACACGACAACGACCTACACTGCTGGGGTGGCTACTGGTTCGACCCGACCTACCTTGCGCTAACTATCACAAAGTTCCAAAACGAAGTCTCTCGCGAGCTATTCGATGACCTAGGCACCCTGCTACCCCCGATAATCTCCTTCACACTGGTGCTAAACCTGGCAACATTCTGGCGTTTCAAATATCTGGTAAGCATATTGCTATAATCATAAAAACGGAGGCCTCTTAGGCCATGGTCGAAAAATGGAACTTGATCGCCGTCCATAACCCGCTACTGGTGATGATGGTAGGCTCCTTTGTTTGCGGCAAAACTTCACGATTCAGTTGGGCTTTTCTAATCTATCGTTCTTCTTTGATGAATTGCTGATTGGACTGACCGAAAACACTTTCTATGTCTTCAAGCGCAGTGATGTCACGGCGAACATCGCCAAAGCCTATCGATATCACACTAGTATCATCGTGATTGGGTATGGCTCTAACAAACGGTATATTTTTTAGAATCCTTTTTGTTTGCTACGGATATGCATGCGGAGATGGGCAGCGCCGAGAGAAAAAACGCGACGTCATCACGGTCAGCTCGAGCATGCCTACGATGAGTGCCATGGCTGTAGAATAAATTATTCATAAGCCTATAATTATCATTCCGAACCGATACTTCTGCGTCGAGTTAGAGGGAGGCGTTTTTTTCGGGACACCCTGTATGTTACGTATTTTTATTTGCAAATTTTTACCACAAAAAACATGAATCGGAGATGACGTCGTCTTTCTTTCTGCATAAAAACAATTACATGCTTTCGGGTGTTATACAGGGTGTCCCAATAAAAAGGTCACGCTGGCATTTCGCCATTTCAAATCTGATCGACCTGAAATTTGGAACAGAGCTGCGGCAGGGAATTTAAAATGTTCACAGAAACTTTCAGCCCGATCGGTACGGTAGTTTTCGAGTTATAACAAAAACACTGTTTTTTCAACACTTTTGCTTCACTTTTTCGCCTATCTTTTTGGACTTTGCATCAATTACCATCAATTTCGGCCCTAAATCCCTCATTCTTCTTAACATCGGGGATGATAACATCTTGTTAAAACTACTTAAACAACCTATTTCCAAGAGGAATTTTACGAAATAAAAAATTTTCTCGGGTAAAAAAGGGTCTTCATTTTTGCCATACATTACAAGACTCAATTCCGGAGAAATCCAGGTTAAAAACGTAAAATAAAGTTTATTTTTGCTATAACTCGAAAACTACTGTACCGATCGGGCTGAAAGTTTCTGTAAACATTTTAAATTCCCTTCCGCGCCTTAGTTCCAAATTTCAAGTCGATCGGATTTGAAATGACAAAATGCCAGCGTGCCCTTTTTTATTGGGACACCCTGTATATAACCGTCATCGACGTATAAAAACAATTACATGCGATATATAACCGTCATCGACGAGCTGGGTTTGGATATATGGTGGAAACGCGGCTTCTATCCGGCTTTTCTTTCCTCGGTTTGAAGTAATAACTAGCAATACATCTAGAAAGCTAGCTTCACCGGCTCAACCGACTCACCCGGAAACAAAGTTCGCAAAGACCGGGGCGTAGAGTGTCCCAATCGTGTAAAACGTAGATTGTATAAGTACGGATCGCCGTAATTCTACCGAGACCCCGGGTGTGCCAACGTATTCGATGTAGAAAAAATAAAAGGTGGGGAGGGCCAGAGAAATGCGATGGTTTGGTTTATGGCCATCTGAAAGATCGGAAACAAATTAGGAGCGAGGGGGCTAACTACCTGTTTCCCGAGCCGTACATCAGCCCTGGCATGGTTTTGGTTTTTGGCGTCGGCGTGCGCAGTTTTCTAAAGATCGCTTTTAGGAGATAAATAACAGGAAATAAAAGAGATCCAGGCAGAGGAGAAGAGCAAAATTAACTTGACACCATGTCGCAACTGACCAAGCGGCGTCGCAACATAACCAATGTTCCAACGTCCAGTAACGTCGAAACAAAGGACAGTGAGATGTAACACAGACGCACAATCCAGTCGTACCCGATGGTCGTATAATTCGCACCTAACGACTGCGAATACAGCGCATGCCGATAGACGTGAAACGAAATCGGAACGCCGCTTGAGCCTGAAAGGTGCGTTTTTGCGTATTCCATACTTCCCCTACCTGAATATTTAAAGAACAGCGGCAAATATGCTATACTCGACAAAACAAACATTTGCACGTACGGAAACTTGTCAGTATGATGGTAGTGACGACCTAGCACGAATTTGCGAAATCTCGTAGTACTCTACCATTTTGGACGACCCCGAAAATACGTATTATCGATAGGCCCAGTTGAAAAACTTCTTTCCCGTGCTGCAGTATGAAGAAATACGTAGCCATTAGGGTATTGATACGCCGGCAAAGTACACAAGGAGCTATGCCCATCACCGTAAGGTTGTGTGGTGTATACAGCATACCGTATGGTACGCCATTGTCGTCAAGAATCCATTCTAAATCGCTGGCGCTGAAAAATATAACGTAAAGCCGTGCAAAAATGATTCCAACCCGCTGTACTGCGACGGAAGTAAATTATACCAATCTGGCTCTCTATCAAATCGGATAAACGAAGCAGCGAAGTTGTAGAAAAATAAAACAGTCATAATTAGCCGTCCAAGTTGCTCGGCGGATAAGTACAGCCGCACAGTTTGTGTAAGGCGCTGTTGTTTTCCGATAAAGCGAAGGGCGCAAAAATTGGCCGTGATTGTTGGGATACCAGCTAAAAAGTGTGGAAAATACGAGTCCAAATGTACTATTGGCACGCAGATGATCGCTATTATATCGGCATTTCCGATTTCCTCAAAGAAGTGGATCATTTTATTGCAAGAATTTTAGAAACGGATTTCGGAGGTGTTGGAGGCGCCAAATTTGCCCACACCTAAAATTATTAGTGGCGCTGAAAACCGGTCCAGCCCATGCTAACGAGTAGCTAGCTGTGTGGCAATTACTTGTTTCGCAACTCATGTATTCCGCGTCTACAATTTCGCTGGGTAATTTTTGAGCCACTTTAGCCACATAATTCTATTGCTCGAAGGAACCAGGAAGCCTTGCCGCCCCATTTGGAATCTGTTTTAAAGGGGCGCGGAAGTGCCAAATATAAGCTCTTCTGGGAGGGCCCTTATATTGTCATCACTGTCAGCTCGAGCATGCCTACGATGAGTGCCAGTGCCACGCAGAATAAATTCTTCATAAGCCAGAATGCCCGTCGCTCTCCTAGGCATGTCTTCATCATAAGTGGCGTGACTCAGATTCCCATGCATTTCCCAAAATTTGTGTAAGACCAGGGTGGGCGGCGGACCAGGGCGAAACAGGCAAACATTGCCCAATCTGACCATAACACTCTAGCGTTTTCATCAATGGGTAATTTAATTGATCGTGCCAAACTTTCTTGAGTCTAGGCCCGAAGTAATTGAACCCCTTGAACCGTTTTAGAAGGTTGCTAAACTGTTTCCCTGGTCCGGCTCTTTAAAATCTAGGTGCCCTGCGCACTCGTCCACTAGGAAATCAAAAACTGACGCTGGCGCCCCGGGGGAATTGTATTTAGAAAGTTGGGTAAGCCAATTGCGCGGGTCTGATAATTAGTTTCAAAAGAGGCAGTGGGCGTTTCAGTGTTCATAGGCAAGAAAATACCTAGGCCCACCGGCTTACTCAACCTCCCGACATTCCAAGGTCAATAAAATAAATTTATCGATTCCCTAATGAACAGCTCAACAACTACCATTTTGCCCATCCACCCAAACGCCACCACGACAACCACAGCAGGCTCAACGACTAAACTCCTCTACTATGCTTTCAACGTTTCAAATGTTTTCGATGAAGAATATTCGTATTATGTGTATTACGACGATGTTCTCAACCAGGATCTGAAAAGCCACGACCCCCTAATATGCAAAAAAGGACGCGGTGATCTACAACACTATGCACATTATACGGACTATTGGGCTGCCTATAAATGGGATAGTACCCCGGTTCATACAACCATTAATGCGGATTATGCGACGCTGGTTGCTATTTCAATGATAGCTGTAAGGAGACTTAAAGATAGGGCGAAGGCAAGCCTGGCGCGCGGGAGGAAAGAGCATGGCGCTTCGCCTTGGCGCCCCCCCTCGCTGCCGGCGGGGGGGGGGGGGGGGCCCCCCCCCCTTCCCACCAGGGGGGCGGCCCACCCCCTTTTGGGAAAGGGAAACGGGGCCCTGGCGAAGAGTAGCTCAGGGACAAGGCGGTCGACACCTGAGACAGTGTGCCTGGCACACCGCTGGCCGTTGTTAAATTATGCCAAAATAGGCCAACAGCTCTTAGGCACTTTCAATGCTTCACAAATTACAGCTCGGCTTCGTCGGCATGGGTCTAAGTGCGGCATCCGGATTCTTTATAACGAAAAACCCTCACCTCACCCGCATCATAGGAATAGGAATGCTGGCCGATGCCTTTTGTCGTTTTATCAATTCAGCCACGCGGATATATTACGCTGTTTGTGTTCTCGAGTAAGTTTATTATATCAATCACGACAAAAATTTGAAGTTGGAAATGTGTCACGACCGAAGGCTATCCGTTTTCCGGAATTTTATTTAACATGCTGCTAGCGACCACGGATTACACATCCTATACAACGATGAGTCTGCTACAGAATTGGATATCGATCACAAGGTAATGGAACAAACAGAAACATTTTCTTTGTCGCTTTCAGGTTCTTCGCTATATTCCAAGACGGAAAATATTATCGAAACGTCGAGAGGGCGTCAATATTTTATGTCGGCGCGATAATCTTGCTGCTGTGGGGTTTCAACGGGTCGTTGATCGGGACGAGTAAGCGAGTATCTAAACTAGAATAGATAACAAACATAATTTCAAAAGAAATTAAGGAGTAAACAATGTAGCAGGAGCAGAAAACATCAGGGGGCGTAACATCAGCAAACAAGGGTACACCCTGGGGGCGGCAATGGTGGTTAGGGCACCTTTAGCTCACCGCGGCTAAAAGGCTAGGCCCGGCAGGCAAACAGGGGTCTCTGGGTTCTCACCCCCCCTCTCTCCCTCCTCCATCATTTCCTATTTTCTTTATTCTTTGAGAACGCTAAAAAGGCGAAAGTCTCGCAGGAAAGCGGGCGCACAACTCAACACGCACATAGGAGTGTGGTGTCGGGAGTTCGGTGCGCAGCCAGTTGCAAGTAGGCCCAACGCTAATGAGCGGTGGCATGAATTTATTAATGTCTATGAAAGCCTTATAACAATCGTTTTATAACTTTTTAGTCGTCGATCCAGCTACTGGTTACCTATGCTACACCGGCTACCATTTCACACCAGTATTTTATTGGCGAGCTTGCTTATTCTTCAAAACGGCTTTCCATCAAAAACTATATGACATTTTACCCGAAATCCTACTCGGTCTGCAAGGAATAACTTTAATATTTGATATTGTTGCGTATGCCACGGTCAGAATGCGGGTAATCGTAAAGAAGCAATGCTCACAGTTCCTTTAGTTAAAACGTTCCGCTGCCAGGGAGGAAGTGAATATGCGGTTTGCCACCATGGTACGTTGAAAACATCGAAAGGGAACATGCAACGTTTTACAGCTGGTCGCGACAAATTTATTATTCCTTGGCAAACAAACAGTCGGCTACGCTACGGAAAGTGTCACCTATAAACCGTTAACAACTTATCTGGCGTATTCGGTATACGAATTTGTGCATTGCGCACTGATCAGGTGAGAATTCTATTTTAGAAGGGCGCTAAAAAGCATTTCAGTTGTATTATCATCACATTCAATTTATCGTATATCAACGTCAGGCATTCCCCTCAAACGTCTATGGTCGCAAAAACCCAAGCATAGCCAATGGTTGATCTTACGCAAATTTTCATGCTCTTAATTGTAGGTTGAGATGTGGCAAAACGCTAAAGAGAATCTCTAGAAAACGAAGCCAGTTTGAACAAATGAACATTCGGCATTTCACGGAGAATCAGACCCTCTCGTGGAGTTTATCTAGAGACGAGCGTTTCTAGTTTTTCGAATGGTCCAGACAACGGACGTGAACATCCTTAAGGGGAAGAAAACAAAGGCTAGGGTCCAAAATACACTTGAAGTTTTGCTCCCGGGATCGTTGATGTATCCATAAATCCGGGCGGTTGATCTTTTGGATATGGAAGGTGTCTCTCCATCTTTGTGAGAGCTCAACACGGGTCAAGATTGGTCGATCTCGTCCGTGACTACGCTGAGCGGCTCAATTTTTCGCGGGAAGCGAACAGCGCAGTTTTCGGCTAAATTGGGATAGCACCAGGCTACATATAGAATTGGATACCGGAAGTGTATTGTGACTCCGCAAGACTGGAACGCCCTTATCAAATTTAATGGTAGCAAATTTGTAGCATTCATAGAGCCGCATTTTCATTCCAATGAGCAACATGTCGGACGTCTGTGATGCTAAGTTAGATGAGAAAATCTCGACCGTTCCTAGGGAAACACCATCGTAAAAGACGAAAACTTAGTTTCTTTTCAGCTTTCAAAATGTAAAAAGAAGTGCTGAATGTACGACGAAAATAAAAAAGTTTCAAAGTGCCTAGGATTTCTCAAAATTTCCCAAAAGTATAAGTTGTTTCTTAACTTCCCACGCGTTCTCGCCTTTTCCACTAGCAGATAATCACATCCGTTTCAGTTCAGTTCAGCTAAGGTCCAACCTCTGACGCCACTGGTCCCGAGGCGTACACCAGTCAAAAGCCCAGAGAAGCCCCGGAAGGAGGGAAAATGAGAGAGAAAGGCAAGAAGATCAGCTCCGCCCGGAAATCCCGATTTATCGCGTGCTGCGCGAGAGGGGTTGAAAGATCGACGGGTTGCGCAAGGGCGGCTGAACCCCGGGGTATCAGTCTCGTTTCGGAAAAAATCACGAGATGCTGATTACTACTGTTGTTATTGCCGCGCTCAGCTGCTGTCACCCCTGGCTGATAAGCGTACACAAAATCATATACATCAACGTGACATGCAGCTGTATAAATAATCCACAAATCTACAAAATTTTCACATAAGTTCAACTAGCCTGAAGCTCCCATACAGCCTAAATTTCAGGTCCATACCTATGGAAATCAAATCGAGGATATCGACTGGAAGAACGGCGGGGGGGGAGGGAGGATGTTCATGAAAAGTGGGTTTACGTTTTAATCCGCAGCTAAGACAATTTGTATATGCTTGCTGTTAATGAACTAGTAAATTAAGTATAGGATAAATAAATTGTTTTTAATTCTCCGGCGAAACCGCCCCGTTGCCCCACCATCCCCATGCCCGGAAGGCTGGGTATTCTCCCGGGAATTCGCTGTTTGCTATAAGGTAAATTAATGACTAACAGCTCTCATTGAGCTTTTAGAGAAACGTCAACGTCAACTTCGAGGAGGCAGAGGCCGAGTGCAAGAAGGAAGGCGCCAACCTAGCCCTCAATCCACTCGGATGCTGAGAACCAACTGCTATACAGTAAGCCTAACCTTTTTTTCAGCATCAATTTCCTCTTTTTTCTAGAAATGGTCAAGACTGAGACGCCTCGTTTACTCCGACCAAGATCAGCTTCTCCTCGGCGCTTGCAGGGTTAGTTTTTCCGCGTTAACTAGAATAGCTGGGAACTATCAAAATCGCCATAAAGATTACTATTAAATCCAAATTAATTCAGGTCGACGGAGAGTGGATGTGGATCGATGGCACCAAGTTCGACTACAAGCCCCGGGCCCGTGGAGAGTCCATCGATTGGCAATACACGTCTGAGGAGGCCGAGGAGCGGTTCGAGGACTGTGTGGCGGTCGGTTTTTGACGATTCACGTATCAGATTGAATTTAGGGCATTTAGGAATTTAGCATTTATCTGGAGTCAATTACCCTTACTTTTAGATGTACACCTCTCCGCTCGGCAGCAACGAAACCTGTCCATCCCTACCTTGGACGGTGGAACGACAACGTCTGTGAAGGAACTTACGAGGCTGACATCTGCAAGAAGAAGCCCCACCATATCCACAAGATCTTCTAAACGATTTTTGAAAACATTCACATAGCGGGATGCTCATCTGAAAGCTTTAACTTTTAGTGTGTCGTGGATAAAACCGGTTAGACCTTACTCAACACAAAAACGACTCACAACGCAAGGGCAGCAACCCATTCAAATGCCAGCATAAATCTGAGCGATCACCACCGCTTGAGTGCGTCCGAGTCACTACCCGAAAAGTCACTACCCGAAATTCACTACCCCGAAAGTCCACTACCCCGAAAGTCACTACCCCGAACTCCGTTTACCCCGAAAAATGATAGCATTGTTTTTCGCGGGAAAAATCCGTTTTCATGCGGATTTCTATGAAAATCATGCAAATTATTTCGGGGTTGTGACTTTTCGGGTAGTGATTTTCGTATGACTTCCGGATAGTGACTTTTCAGGGTAATGACTTTTCGGGCGTAGTGACTTTTCCGCGGGTGAGTGAATTTCGGAGGTAGTGACTTTCGGGGTAGTAACTTTTCGGGGTAGGTGACTTTACCCCAGCCTGCTTGATATAGCCGACTTTCAGGGTGATATCCGGGTATTCCAGAAATTTTAGAACACAAGATAACGATTTGCCAAGAAAAGAAAATGTATTCCTTGTCAAAAGGGCCTCGTGCCAAATATTTATTGTTGATTTGCGTTCTGAACTCCCCGAATGTCATCTTGTTTTTTTCACAAAAATCACAGCAAAGGCGATAGCCAAAAAACACATTAAGTTCAGCTCCGCGCAATTTCGATTTAGATTGTTTATAAAGCAAATTATCTGTTGCCGCGGCCTAGTTCCGGTGAACAGAGTCCTAGTTACCCTCGTTTTGCCATGCCAGCCCTGGGAACCAAGACTCATCGCCATTCGGCGATCAACCAAAATCACAGGAAGCAATCACAGGAACGTCAGTCCGCCTCTAAAAACTCGGTATCAACAACTCGGAACGTTTGAGAGGGTGTGGAGGATGTAGAGAGGCCAGAGCACCAGATCAATGACCCTTGTGATTGGAGATTCCTATAAAGCTCTCGAACGCCGGTGGGCATCAGCATTTCGAACATGTTTGCTTTGGTTGTCCTGGCTTCGGTGGTATGTTCTGGACTTGCAGGTAGATTAAGACCCTTGAGAATTTGCTGGTTCAGGGATATTTTTTCTTAGATTCCTAAAAAGAGGACTTTACGATACGCTTTTACAAGATCAAAAACATTTTTTAGGACCCGCTGTACCCGCCAAAATCCTCTACGAAGTCGACTGGAAAAATAATGATGATTCGGCGATAAAAGGTGAGTGGAGATCTTGGCCTGAGCATATAACTACCGAATAAACTAATGACTATGTTTTATTTAGCGCTCCATCGCTCCCACGGCGTCTTGTCCTCATGCCCCGAAAATTGGCTTTACGCTCGCGAATTAGAATCTTGCTATCTGGTAAGGAAGGCTTTGTAGCGTCTAAATCAAGTCATTTTCAGAAGATCGACAACGTGAATTTTGAGCAGGCCCAAGAGGAGTGCCATCAATATGGGGCTGCACTGGCCTCCATTCACTCTGAGGCGGAAAATCAACTGATTTACGGTATCATCAAATTTTGCGCTGAAAGGGGACGATTCAGACTTGGCGAAGGAGAATGGAACTCGCTATAGCGATCACCAGGCTGTGCTGACCGGGGCTGTGAAGGTTGGATTGTATTTAGGCTTATATCAACTACTTCAAGACGTCGTCTCAGACTTTTTACTTCAGGTCATTTAGGTCAATGGAAAGTGGACGTGGCTCGACGGCACTCCATTTAATTTTGTCGCTTGGGCCCAAGGAGAGCCGAACAATTGGCAGTGGCCGGAGTCGCAGGATGACGCTAAGATGCCCGAACGTTTCGAGAACTGTGCAGCGGTATGTTTTTGATGCTCGGCCGATTTAGGCTGTCAATTTTAGATTTACTTCTCGGAGGGGTACATGTCGGAAAATGGTCCCGTCGTGGGCAGGTGGAACGACAACATTTGTGACGAGCCGTTCACCGCAGCAATCTGCAAAATGGCCGCACCTCAGACCTTTGACAAATCTCAATGAAACACTGCATACCTGGATTTAATAAATATTAAAATATCGTGTTTCTCCAATTTAAAGCCAAGTCTCAAGGACCGAAGGCAAAAGCTTTATTTTTCTAGCTACCGAAATATGAAAAATTGGGGCTAAAATTCCCCGAAGTGATATCACGTGTTTTGAGTCAGGGGCATTGGCCCCTGACATATGAATCGATTCCATAAACTTAATGTAAGGAAGTTCCTGATTCACTTTGCGCTGGCCGAACAAGCCGTACGCGTTGTCCATCCATCAAATCGGCTGCAAATGCGATATTGACAAGGCCAAATCCGGGGTGGCTGAGAACTCAATTTCACTTCCTGGTGTTCGCAATGGCTATAAAGATGCGGATCTCAGGCTGTATTCGGCATTCCCAAGATGTTCGTGCTGTGGATATTAGCTTCAGTGGTTTATCGCGGGTTTGCCGGTGAGTTTTTTGACACCCAAGCGGCCTTAACGATGAATTCAGAATCGGCCGTCGCTGCCGATCCGATCCCAAACCTTCTTTCAAAAAAGCTGAATGAATCGTTGGTGGAAGGTGAGTTACCATTTCCACCCAGTTTGACGTCTAATTTTCCAGCTCGAAACTCAGCTTCCCGAAACTCCTCTTGTCCCGATGGCTGGCTGTTCTCCCCGGAATTTCTTTTCGTGCTATCTCGTAAAAATCTGTAAAAATTCGGATTTTAAACTTTTCCAGAAAATCGACAACATGGATTTTGCTGTAGCCCAGCTTGAATGCAAGAAATATGGCGCTAATCTAGCATCAATTCACTCGGAAGCCGAAATCAGTTCGTGTTTGGTAAGCACTTATGGTGAAGTCATGGTAGTCACTGAATTGCAGAGTATGCCAGGCAAAACGTGACCCTCGACGATGTGGACGAAAATGTTGTCATGATTGGGGCGCAGAAGGTTAGTTTTTTTCTGAAGTAGAAAGCGACTCGGGGATGTAAACTTCCTAAGTGCTGCAACGCAGGCAAAACAAGCATCTAGGTTGCTGGAAACTGGACCTGGCTAGATGAAACCCCGTTCGATTATGAGCTCTGGGCACCGGGTGAGCCAAACAATTGGCAATATCCCGGCAACGAGGACGAGGCACTGGTGCGGCATGAGGATTGTGTAACGGTAAATTAATATATGCCTCTTACACTTCTCCTTTTCCTCGAAAAATTCGAATGAACTAAATGGTTCCAACTTTAGATATACTTCTCCCGGGAATTCGGATCCGGCAGCGTTGAAAGAGTGGGAAAATGGAATGATAATGTCTGCAACGAGCCTTCCCTCGTGTCAATTTGTAAAAAGCCGGCAGAGAGATAAATCTGGGGATATCGTTAATTTATTTTCCAGCATGAATTGATGTAAAAATTAATAGCATTCCGGGCAGCTTTGCAGTTTTCCGAGTTGGGTCCAAACGCTCGAACAGCACACCAGCTCGTACAGGGCCCAGCCGACTAGAAACAATGGAATTTTCACTCGTACAGCTGCGAAACACTTACGCATGTAAAAAGCGACGTTCCATTTGGCCAGGAACAGCACGATCACATACAAAATCGCGTAGGCCAACACGAATACAGCGGTCATCCGCAGGAGTAACTTTTGTTTCGCCCAGATTCCGACGATTCCAAGGAGGGTAGCTGAAATCGAACAATAATTTTGTGCCACATGAATATTTAATCGGTGACTGACGTCAAAAACCTACTAATTACTGCAAATCCAGCTAATACGGCGGTAATGATCATTTGGATCCACGCCACGTCGACCTCGCCGCTAAAAAATAGAAATTGCTTTCGGTGCCTCGGAGAATTTACGATGGTAATCCGGAACCGTAGAGAATCGCCAAAATCAGGCCCAACGATGCGAGCGGCAAGACTGCATGGCCGAGGAGCTGCAGCGTAACAGCGAGCTAAACCAAATTTAAGGAAACGCCACAAACTCTTTACCTTTGACATATTTCTTGTCTGCTTCCAATTACCCGCGGAAAGAGGCTAAAAACAACTAATTTGCGCGTTAGAAACCAGTTATCTTACGCAAGTATGTCGCGTTTCATGATCGACAGCATATGCTTCTTCGTGTAATGCGGTGTAAGCTGATGATAATTTT
Organism: Mesorhabditis spiculigera; assembly: GCA_958295435.1. Taxonomy (NCBI): domain Eukaryota; kingdom Metazoa; phylum Nematoda; class Chromadorea; order Rhabditida; family Rhabditidae; genus Mesorhabditis; species Mesorhabditis spiculigera. The sequence goes on from CATQJA010002205.1 coordinate 85,306, forward strand.
TTCTTAAATAAGTTATAAACATACGGTTCCCACTCATTGTTTTCGAATCGGTAACTGAAGTGCTTGGGATCGATATGTCGACCCTTGGGAGTGGCACCTCTTATCAGGAAAGCTCGTTTTTAAGCCTATGGAGGGGAGTTTTGTATCAGCAGAATTCTGGTCGTTAAAATTCGTTGGGAACATGTTTGGTAAAAAATTACCTTTGAATTTCGCACTGTGGTAGAGCTCATACGATCAAACTGGTTCTGATGATTTTCGGTTTCATGGAATCGTGAATAAATTTGAATGAAACGGATAAAGTCCGCAAGCTGAAAAATTATTCTTACAGCGATTCCATTTGGATTGTTTTATATAGCGGCATGAACAAGGTGCGGGCGGAGGATTGTTTCTCATCCAGTCATACGGTTGTCAAACCCTAAAAAATGGCTACGGTTTACTTTACCCCCCCCCCCAGCCGGAAGTTTTTGGCTATAACTTTTTTATTTTACATTATTGTAGGCTCAAATTAAAACTCTTAGTATATTTTTTGACGCTCTATCGAATGGCGTTGCAAAAATTCTGACAAAATAAGCGAAAATACCGACAACTTTGAGACCCTTCGGCTGTGTGGGGGGTAAAGTAAACTCTTACCTAAAAAATTGACATGAACACATTCTAAATCAAATTGAAGCGAATCTGTGCTCTTCAAACGAATTTCCGAAAACTTAATACATCATTTGTACACGATGTCCGCCCGCTATTCGGTGCTTCTCGTGCAGGCCCTGATCGTCGCCCATTTCGAGGTCATCGAAGCGACCAAATGCTACAAATGCATGAGCCCCGGACCAAAAGATACATACGATCCGAAGGCGGATACGTTCGTAAATCATAGACATTCAAAAAGTTAACTGATTGCAGCTCCGAGTCACCGCATCCCCTTCACCCGGATTGTCTGCAAGGCAGCAAGGTTGACAAAAACGGTTGCAATGGATAGATAGTGACTGACTTACTCACCCCACCCGTATTCCTGATATTATTCATTTTCAGGACCTGCCCACTTGCGACGGTGCTCACTGCTACGCGTCGTTGAGCGAAAACACTGAAGGCGGACCGTTAATGATTAGGACGTGCATGCCGAACTCGCGAGAGTGCGGTCGTGATCAAGGTCCTGCAACCATTTCGCGCTGTCGCTCTTTTCAAACCAAGCCGACTTGCTTGGTTTCAATGAGAACGGGCGTTATACCCCTGCTGCGTGTGCCAAAAAAAGCCCCTGTAGCGGTAGGGAGGAAGCTCAGCTCGAGACGATTTTTACACAATTTCTCGAAGAGGCGTGAATACAAGCGCGTTTCATTTTTCAAGATTTATTCCCTTTCTATCGATATTGAACCTTTCTCTAAACCAACGGGTAATTTTGCAACAGCGAGTTCGCAAGTAGCATGTAGATCTGACATAAGTCAGCGGTTTTCGTGGCTTTGTAAGTTAAATTCACGGAAAAAAGCACATAATAGAGCAATGAACACTCCTTGTTTAGTGTTTTTTACTCCTTTTCTAGAGATTTCGATGGATACCTAAATCGTGACAATCCGGTATGATTGGGCGCCGTTAGAGACTCGTACTTTTTTGGGACACGTATAGTTGACCACCCGCAAGCTAATGAGATGGCCCTTCAGGCTCAACTATTTTTATACGACGCTTTTGTTTCGCTAAAATCTACACAATGTGTTTTACTTTGATCAAATTTCATTGTTTGGCAGTTCTCGCGAAATTTCTAAGAATGTTAAACCAGGTGGCGATTTTGTTTAAAATAGGGCAGATGGACAAACATCAAAAATTTCAGTCGGGTCGCTGGTCTGCTCTTGCGCTGGCGATCTGTGCAACAACTGGGATCCGGCCACGCTGAAGGCAAAGATTCCATCCAGCTCGTCCAACTCGCTCCTCCCCCTCATCATCATGATGGCCGTCGGCGCGAAAATGATCGCCCTTTTCTGAGCTCATCGTTTAGATGTGATTTTATTTACTGGTTCTTGTAAATAAAGAGATGATTTTGCATATGCTTCCGGTCATTTGCATCGCGGACGCGCGGACGCCCCAGCCCGCACTGCGTCCGTCCGGCCCGTCCGGGTCCCGTCCCAGCCCGTCCGCATTTTTTATGCAAATTGCGCGGACGGGACGGGTCCGCGTCCCGGGCCGGACGGGCGCGGACCGGACCGCAAATGAACAACCCTGCCCCCGACATTAAGCGAAATTAGGGATTCGCAGCCGGAAGTCGATGCAAATCCATGCAAAGTCCAAAAAGATAGCCGAAAGAACTGTTAAGAACCGCGTAAGAAAAAGAATTTTGGCGATAACTCGAAAATTACTATAGCGATCGGGCTTTAACTCTGGATTGTCGTTATTTCTGGTCCGATACACACTAGTGCAAAGTATGGGACCGATCGGATGTAAGGCGGCGAAATGCCGGACGGGTGCTTTTTTGGGACACCCGGTATTTACTATTCTATGCCATTTGCTTTTATTGATCTGCTGCTCTTTTATCGAGGCCGTGGCGTCTTAGCACACATCGTTCTCTCTCTCTCTCTCTCTCTCTCTCTCTCTCTCCCTCTCTCTCTCTCTCTCTCTCTCTCTAGAATTTCTGCACTTGTGTGTGGCCGGCCAAGTGTATGCTCCATGAACTGTAGCTATGGCCAATTGAACAAAACGTTTTATTCGAGCTCGAGCAAGGACAGCAAGGGTATGCCTAAATTTGTGGGCATGAAAAATGTAGGAAAAGTTGCAAAAAATCAATAGTAATTGTGATAATCGAGTGTATAAGCGAGTCAGCGAGTAGAGAATCGCAAGCAGAAAGGGGCAAATTGATGGGAATGACGTAAGGGGTGAAATTAAGGGCTTAGCACTCGACGGTCCAGCCGGGCACCTCCACGCGTCCGTACTGGATGTCGACGATGGCGTTAAAGAGGCGTTGCATGATTTTCGGTTCGGCAGTCATCGTCGGGATCGGCAGGCGGACGACGTTGCCATCTTTTGGGCGGTAGACGATCTCGCCGATGGGCGACATCACCACGGCGGTGCCGGTGAAGAAGAGCTGGAGCATCTAAAAAAAGAGCTACCAAGGAGACGTTTTTTTAGTGACAATCGAGTTTCTGTACGGGACCAATCTTGTGCAGACCTTTTGCAGTAATTCCGAGCCTGGTTCCAAAATCTGCGAAGCGGTCAGGTCGAAAAAGCTATGAATCTTTTCAGGGCGGAAAAGGCAAAGTTTCTCTGAAATTGGGCCATTTTCTGCTTTTTTCCCCTTTAAAACCTTCATAACTTTTTGAATTTGATCGTTTAGCAGATTTTAAAATCAAACTCAGAATCAGCGCAAAATTTTGCAAAAGCTAGGCTTGGTAGGTACGGCAATTACGCAAATTTTCACTAGAAACGTCCGCTTGTAAGCATCAGCAAAACTACCGGCGATTACCCGCTTTTCCTTGATCGCGTCCACAATGTCGCTCATCGTGAAGGTGCGCTCAGAAACTTTGCAAATATCCCATTTCCGGGCGAGTTCGAGGAGCGAGCGGCGGGTCACACCCGGCAGGATCAAGCCGGAATCGAGGGGAGGGGTGATGAGCTCGAGTTGGCCCTAGGTCGACAATTATGACGCCTCGAGAAACCAGACAACCTCCTTGTCCTTCCACAACGCAAACAGGTTCATTGCGCCGGCTTCGGTGACTTGCTCGTCGGGTCCGTACAGCCAAATGACCTGCTGGCAGCCGTGCGTCCGGGATGCTTCCTGAAGTGATCTAGAGTGCGACTTGGTGCGTCGCAACCAAGTGCTTCGGGCCAAACTCACAGCTGCAACAGCAATCGTCGGAGCGTAGTTACCGCCCAGCTTGAACGCGCCGACGCCGCCCTCTCCGGCCCTGCAGTAGCGGCCATCGGCCAGCAGGGAGACGGCCTTGGGCTTGCCACCGTAATACGGGCCGACCGGGCTCCCGATGACGAACAGTTTGACCATCAGAAAAACCGGAGGTTACACTGCAGTGCGCCTTTCAGAATACCGAAGATGCATAAAGACCGAGGGACGGATCGGTGCCGATCAGCGTGGGGCGGATGTAGTAGGCCGAGTTTTTGACGCTGGGCACCCAGTTTTTGTCGATGCGAACCTAGGAACACGATAAGTTAAGGAAGAGAAAGTGCCTCACCAGTTCCATAATGAGTTTTTGCAGCTCCTGCCCATCAAAGTCCGGGAAACACAGCCGCGCCGCCGACTTGCGCATCCGCTCCATGTTGAGCTCCGGACTAAAAAAAAAGACTGCTTCCACCTAGGAATTCTACTACCGAAAAAGCCTGATCTTCCCGTCATCGCCGCGGTAGGCTTTCATACCTTCAAAGAGCTCGGTCGCGTAATGGAACACCTAAAACTCGCGGCAACCTTAGTGCCTTCACCGCACAACAACGTACCTTAGCCGCCGGATGAATCGAGAAGTCACCGAAGGGCCCAATCTTTGGCCGTCCCCAGCCCTTCTGCAACGTCCAGTCGATGCTCAGGATGTGGTCGGAGAAACGGCTCCCAAACTCGATGGACCCGTAGTCGGTCGGCGGGGCGCGCAACTGGCTACCACTGGCCGGTTCGACCTACAAGCATCAAGTTTTCTTCTTAGCGTGCTTTTGTCTTCACCTCCAGATCACTGTGAAGAAGAGGGCGACTCGTACCGCTGCTGTAGGCTCGAACAGCGCGAAGTCGTGGCAATATTTTGAGGAGGTGCTGCGCCGGCTTCATGCCAACCTGAAAAGAAATGTGAATCCAACCAGGACGATTACGCATAGAAATCGGGCCTCGGAATAACAACCTTGCACAGCCAAAAGACAAAAAAAATCTATGGTTAGAAGCTATTTTTCTTGAAATTTTTCATTTACATCCTAGTTAGTCTGTCAATCCGATTGGATTTTGAAACGCATCCTCGCTACAAAAACTTCCAAACCCTTTGGACTGCTCACCCACCTAATCGCGGCGATGAGACGAGTAGAATATTTGTATTAAAAGCTAGATATGCACGACTATACATGCAAATTTCATATTAAATTAACCTCATGGATATTTTTCAAGGATGGATCGGATTACATCGGCACCATAATCACATTAGTTTTGAGTAGCTGTCGTCATTTTGCAGATATCTTTTCCTCCAACTCTTCATGGTTTATTTTTCAATAGTTTTCTTTGAATTTTTTCTTTAACTTCAAATTTTTACGTGTAGTACACTAAGAACCAAGCCTTTCTTATCACGGCCCGAGCCCTGCTCTACCACTCCAGGGCGTTGTAAATTCGCGCACGCCGGCTTATCTTATGGCAAAACTTCTGTTCTTCTAACAGGGGGAGCCGGTCGGAAACGCGAATTTCCACCGTTGGGCTGATAGAGACGGTTTCCTTCATTGCTGCAGTTTCAGATGAGAAGGCAAGAAAAGCCTCCCTTGTTGATAGCTTTGAAAAAGGGGGAGCATAATTTTTGTCGATTTCGCTACGCATAGCTTCGCAAAATAACCAACGACAAAACGAAGATAGAACGTAGGATCGGTAATAATTTATCCGGCATTAAATTAATAACAAGCTTTGCACAATAGCATTCGTTTCATGTGGCGTTGCAGTAGCGTAAGGGTGATGCCCATCCAAACAACACTGGCAGCTGAAACACTTTTTGCTCCGAATATTATTACTTTAGCATAAACGCCATCAAGTGCATCACTCACCTCCAATCCCCAGACCGATCCAATCAAAATTCAAAATCAATCCGATAAAGCTTGCCAAGTAAAGCACAATTAGCAGAATCTAGGCAAGAATGTAGATTTTGAATAAGCAAACCAGTATGATTCGTGAAGCCCTTAGAAGCGCGAATCTCTTCCTGCGCACACCGAAAACGTTTAGGAGGATCACTTAAGGAATTGGATTGTTTGTATATTGAAACCTGATCCATCCCACCAGCGAGGTCATGTTTTTATTGATTTTCCTCTATTTTAGTTTTATAAGATAAGAACCTCGTAGGATGGAAGAAGAAGCGTTAAAATCTCCATCGAAAACCGACCAGCCAACGCCAGGATGCAAATCAGGCCCCCTGCCAGCAGCATGATCGTCACAATCAGTTGGGCCGAGTCGTTGTAGTCTTGCGGGCTAAAAATGGTCTGTACTTTACTACGGTTGATACCATGCTCTACACCGTTTCAGAAAATCACTAAAACCCACACTCACCGGCCGCCCCCCACCCCCAAAAAAAACACTCAAAACCAAACCGAACTCGGTGTGACGTACTTATTTCCCACATCAGTCATTAGCCAAATAACCATCGCTAAATGGACGGCTGGCCCGACGATGACGGGCAGGGATACTAATACGAGTATTGCCTAAAAAGATATAGCAAGGCACCTCGCGCCAACCTTCGATCTTTCTCCCCATTCGGCCCATTCCTTCTTGGTCAGTGCCTAAACCTTAGATTAGGGTGAAAACGTGCAGACTGACTGCAAAGCTGCAATCTGTTTATGCCACTTTAGTTTTTGGGATAACAAGTTGTCTAGGGCGTCGCGAAACTGCCGCCAAAATCTTTCAAATTAAAAGATTCTATGTAAAAAATTATGGTTTTGCATCGCAGTACACATTCGCTGGCCCCAAAATGTTATTTTGAGTAAGCAGGTCAGCATCAAAAATTTTTCGAAAAGCCTCTAGGTAATAGATACACCAATTATAAGTAACTTCACGAAAAAATTTTTCGCCAAACTTCACCTTCGTTTTGGTTAGGCCTAGCTTCTATCGTACACGTTTTAGAAAGGAAAAAACCAAAATTAGGTTGTTTTACAGGCAGCAAATATTTTTCAAAAGCTAAGGGTCTGTAGCACAAACGGCTTGCCGATTTGGAAACAACGTAAAGACTTGCTTAGACACAGGGTCTAACATTACCCGCTACTTTTGCTTTGAAACGTTCCCTCGTATGACTTTCAGGTGTCCGAAAATAGGGTTGCACGTAAAAAGTTGGTTGACGTTTTCTGCTGCGCCTTTCTCCGTGTTTTGAGAGGGAAAGGTACGGTACCAGGTAAAACGAGCCTGTCTATTTTTACACGGGGACGTGAGCAATCGACCCTTTATTTTAGGGTGCTATGGCAAATTAGCGACGTACGCAGTGGTGATGGCCCTCCGAATCAAGATGGGGCGGCATCGGCTGATTCTGTTGTTGTCGTTGCTGCCGCAGCTCTCGCTCTGGGTCGGTTTCAGAGGCGGCTAAATAGCTTGGCAAGGATATGAGCAATATTTGCTAGTTTCCGGTTACAGCGGAATGATAGTTCCACTATTTCACATCGCACACCAAATCGCAGATTTAAATAAAAACTAGGTTTTCAAAACTGCTACAAAGTCGCCGTTTCAAGGGCTTTTAGATGGTGTAAATAACATTCCGAACGGATACTTCTGCGTCGGGTTAGAGAGTTTTTTTATTGAGACACCCTGTATATTACCATAATCGATATCCCACGATGAATGATTTAAGGAACACCAACCTATAGCGGCCCCCAGGCAAAATAAGCAGCACATCCCGAGGCGTCGAAAAAAGCAGGCGGTTCGTAAAAATGCGAACTGGTCGGCAATATTTTTCCCGGTCCGGTGGCAACTCTTGCATGTGATAAGGGGCTGTAATCTTTGCTAGATGGGGGTGGTTCCAGAATTTTCAGCTCTCCTACTGGTGGTTCCGAGCCCAGCAAAGAGTGATCTCCATTCGCACACAAACGGTAATTTTTTCCGGGGGGTAATTTTAAGGTGAAATTCATCACGTCGGTAATGCCAAAATTTATTGAGCGCAATGAGTTAATAGCACGACAAGAGATTCTTCAACGTGGCGCCTCAGCACTGCAACATCTTATTCATTCACCTTTATTCAAATATTTCGCAGTTTTCCGCTGGTTTGCGATTGCAACCCGCTGCGGCGCATTGACGGTTTTCCAAAAATCGACGATAACTTCCGAATAGACTTTGACACCCTCCGAAACCCCCACCCCCCGAGGAGCCAACATACCCCCAAAAAAACCCCTGAGGGACCCCCCCCCCGTCCAGATGTTCGTTAGTGGGACCGAATTGCCACCGATGGCCAGGTATGCGTCTTTTGCTGGAAGGTAAAAGACGAGGACCTGGCCCACTGATCAGAAATAACAGTTCGGCCGATCGAACAAATGGAACTTTCGAGAACCCGGATTTTGGTTCAATTGCCCAAGTTTAAGGCGGGGGTTTTCACCCCCGGGGGTATTTCTCGGGGGGTTTTCCAAGTCTATTTCCGAACAACGTCCCTACGGTACTCCAATTTCGGTGTCCGCCATAGTGAGAAACCCGGAAACGGCCTGCGGAACTACCGCTAGGGTATTTGAGGGCTTTTCGCCGCGGCGGCTCGGTTGGCGCCATGGCGCCATGGCGTATTGGCTAGCACGCTGGGCTGTGGGGTGAACCATCGTCGGTTCGACTCCCGCCCGCTGCAAGATCCTTTGCTTTTTCGCCAAATTCAACTTTCTCGAGCCCTTTAATGCCATCGGCAAAGTATGCTATGGTTTTCGACGGGTATAAATAGTCTATGGATGTGACATTTTTCGGTGCGCAGCCTGGGGCCCAGGGCCGTAACAAATCCGAAATTTCGGGCTGCGGCAAAATTTGACCAATGAATCGACCAAAAATGTTGCGCCGCAGGAAAATTTGTGAAAACATTAAATAAAAATGAACTTATAACATTAAAAATAGTGTTAAAAACAGCCCAAAAAAGCCCTCGTCCCCCCTCGCCCCGCACTGTTACGGGCCTGCTGGGGCCCATAAAAATTTCTTGTTTGTATTTTAGCCCGGTATTCTTTTTTCACCCCTGATCTTTTTCATTAATCTCGTTTGCATTCTTTTTTCAACTTCCGTTGCAAGTCCGAGACAGACAGCGATGGCCTCCATTGCCATTACAACGACAACCCTACTATGTATAAAAAATAGATTCTGTGTGCATTTGTATGCAACTTCCGTGAGGATGTTCCGCAGAGAAGCATTTTTCGATATGGAAGAAACGTCGCTAGGAAAGAAAGCTCCAGCATCGACTACACGCAGCTGAAATCCTTGAAAATATGCTATTTTCAGTGCGAAAATGAGGTTTTTGTGAAATTCTTGTTCAGCTTCTTTGTTAGGAAACAATTAGCATACACCGGAAGGGGATTATCGCCTATATAAAGAGAAAGAAGAGTCGTATTCCACTTTTTCTTTCTTGCTGGATTTCTAGAACAAGGGTTGAAGGGAATTTTGTGCGATAAGGGTATAATGTGCTGCACTAAAAACCATGAGGAAAATGTCTTTATCATGAGGAACATGTCGAAAGCAAAAACAAAGTGTACAGACTCGACTGGAGACTCGACTAGAGGTGGAGGCTTTCGTCGAGGACTTATTTGCCGTGACCGGGACGTCCCACTAAAAAGATTGTATGTGAAACTTGTATAACCTTAAGAGCTGTACAAACAGCTGGACGGTTTAGCAGATTCGTGTAAAACAATAGCTGTTAGAACTGCTGTATCGATATTTCTATGGTCTGAACGATTAGAACTTTCAGGTTGTGAGCTGGAAACCCCGAATTTTACATTATGCGTCTTCAGGTGGTAATTTCGACGTTTAAACTTACACGGGCAGAGTCCCTGCAGGACACAGTTTCCATTGCGAGCCCTGTAAAGGCCCTCGTTGCAGACGCAGACGCCCTGACGTTGAATCGAGTGGGCGCAGATGATCTGCTGTTGCTTCGGGCAGTTCTAAATAGGGATGTTAAGAATCAATTAACAATCAAGATTATTTGCATACATTGGCACGATATTATTTTATTTGGATGGGGCTGAGCGTATGACGAAGTAAAATAATATTATTTGACTCCGCTCGAGAAAGATCCAAGTAAGATTACTTGATTTACTTGATTTACTTGATCAAATAATAGCTTTCTGGAATTCTGGAATTTTTCGGATGGTAATGAACTTTATGACATGATCGCATGCTAATTTACTGGGTTCGCGGCACGATTGCCTGATTTGCATTGAGAATTTGCACAAAATCAAGTAATTTCGCTGAAAATCAAGTAATTCTCCCAAATCAATCAAGATCAAGTAAATCAATTAATTTTATTTTACTTGATGCTTATTCAAAGCAAACGGCGTAAAATAATTTTATAGTTACTTGAAAATTTCGGATGCAAATAAAGTTGTTCAAGTAAATTTACTTGGTCATTATATTACTTGATTCGTAACATCTCTAGTTCTAAGAGGTAGGTAGTATAGGCAATTCCGTGGTACTTTTTCGTTAGGTCGCTTTGCTTAGAGCTAGCATTCGGATTTAACTTCAAGGGGATTTAATAGAAAACAATAGGTATCCAGACCTGGGGCGGCAAGTCACAGTTCTGCTCGCAATTCCCCGGTCCACAAGTGTTACAGAACTCTCCACCGCCACAATCGGCGTTGGAGTTGCAGAGTCTTTGGCCGGGTGCTTTAGTTACGGTAATTTGCTTCTTAGTCGCAGTATGATCTAGAATTAAAAAAAAGTAATATTTTACTAACTTCAAGTTTTACGCTTTCGGTGTCTGGTAGTCCTCGGTGATGGAGACGTTTCTAAAATCACATTTACGGAAGTACGGCCCAATACTCACGAGCAGCCGCTAGAGCCAAAATCGCAACAAGGAGGATAAAGAATTTCTAAAGTTGATATATAAAATTTTTAAGGATTATAACGAACCATTGAAGTCATGTTGATCAGCTTACGAATTGAGCTTATTCTGGCTTGGGAGCCCTCCATTTTATATCCACCAAATCCCCAATATTCCCCCGAAAAAGTGCAATAAAAACACGGGATGTTTATTTTGGTCGCCCAGAGCACAAAGCCCCTGCGTCAGGCTGGATGCTAATTTTGAAAGTTACCAGTTCATAGGGCGATAGTTGTGAAAATATTTTTAGAGCGTAGGCCGCCAATATTTATCGCTAAATTGAGTATTAATCAAACCCAGTGAAGAATGCACGATATTGAATAAAAAAATGATAACATACTAGCGCTGGAAAATTACGGTAATCGGGTCGTGAAATAAAAATCATACCCGCTGTTTTTTTGCTATAAAGGGGCGTCAAGCAATACCCTATTAACATAGCTAATTGTTGTCAGAAATACACATTATTATAGCTATTTTGTAATTTTTTTTTAATTTTCGATTTTTACTTTCCTGCTCGCTCTTCTCAGAGCCTCGGCATCCCCAAAATGCATCTAATGCCTGTTTTTCCAATTCAAATCCTACTAGAAATTGTCCCCCGGGGAACCAACAACAATTCTTCACAACGCCATGCAGCACATTCAGGGATTTTTCCACGAACTTTGTAGAAAATTACAGCCCGCGCATGTGGTTTGGGGGCGGGGGTGTGGAGAAGCACGGAAAGCAAGAATCGCTCTATTTTGAAACTCCAAAAAAAATTTTTGCATAAAAGCGCGCCTTTAAAAGATCAGTGAAGTTGTTTTCAGATTTAGAATTTTCCACGTGCCGACTGAGCGCACTTTTGGCGCCCTCGGAATTATGTGGATTCCGGGGGCCAGCCAATTCCTTGTAAGGCAGGAAATAATAAATTAAAACTAGTATTTTGTGCTTTTACTCAACAGCTACTAGGGATATCAGAATTTTTAGGGAATTCCACGATAGTACGGGCGCTCCTATGGACACCTCCTCGGACGCACGATTCAGCCATGAGTATACGGTAGCCGCTGCCAGGGATGTGCTATTAAAAATTCCGCTCTATATCTCGAGCCTGTTATTGATGCTTTTACAAAAACGCCACCCGGAATTGTATGTCGCTTATGGGGTACCGTAGTTTTTGATTCCCGAGAAAATTCTAATTTTCCAGTCCGGACCGTCTATGCATTCGCTATGCTGTTAACTCCAAAATTTCTGGCCGATGCGTGTATTTGTGTTGCTTGCTGGCTTGAGCTTGAGGTTGAAAAACTCTTGCTCTCGAGCTTCCAAACCATTTTAGACAACCCCTTTCCATTGTGCGCTTCTGAAATCTGTGCCTAGCTATTTTTTGTGGAGCTTTGAGTCGTATTTGCTAGTAAGCTATGAACATATCTCTGATTATTTTTTTAATGTTTAGGCATCCTCCATCACACGATACCTGAGCATCATCTGGAACATCAATTTTTTCGACATCGGCCAGCACGTCATCTTTCTCGTTTTGAATTGGAAATTGGTAAGGCCTACCCCAACCTCTCTCTCTCTCGCTCTCGCTTTCTCTCTCTCTCCGCTCCTCTCACTCCTCCTCTCTCTCTCCCTCTCTCTCTCACTCCCTCTCGCTTCATCAACTTTTTTAGATCCTGCATCCAATCGCTTTCCTATTCTGGGGAACCGAAACCTACAACGATTGCTGCAGAGTGAGCCTGACCACGAACTTTCTGGGAGATGATACGGTAAGTTTAATCGTGCCGCTATGAAAAAAAAATAGATTTTCTAGTTTATCATGATCCAAATTATTGCCTACGACCTACTCAGTTTTTCACTAAATCTGTGGATTCTAAAGTTTTTGATGAGCCACCGACGGGATAGCAATGGTTTGTTATGCCTTCTATACCATTTTTTGGAAGTTGCTGTACTTTTTCGGGCTTTATCGACGTTTGATTATTCGAAAGCTTGGGGAAAATGGTACTTTACAGGTCACATTAAAACTCGTCTTCACCTCTCCGACGAGCGAAACATGACAATTTCGCTTCTGCTCCAAGGCCTCCTACCTTTACTGGCCTTCGGTTTTCACATCGCCCAAGCCAACTTGGCACTGGCAAGTAAGTAAAGTTAGCTGGGGACCATGTAAGCCTGCTTTGCTCCAGGATACCTTGAAAAGTTTCAGACTTCCCACTCCCAAATTACATTATCAACTCAATGCTCTTGATCTCGGCTGTTGGGTATCTTTTGCAAGTCACAATCCCCTACGCTATGATTCGGGCTTTTCAGGTAAGCGGGGGCAGGCTAGCAGGAAGAATTGACGCCTCTAAAACAGTTTCATTTCTTTACAGAATACACTACACGAACTGATCCAGCCAACCTCTCCAAAATCGGTCATCACCGTCCCGTACGCCATAAACCAAATATACCATCGCCACTCGATGCCGGCAAAAATTTCTGTGGTCAATGCCATGTGACCGTCACTGACGCATCAGTAGGCCGAATCTGGCTTTTGATCTTTTTTTCTCAGTGTTAAAAACAATTTCGTACATATTTTGTAAGATGTCGTCATTTTTCTCCATGTATAAAGTGATATAACGTATTTTTTGCGACACGTGAGATACTTTATTAGGAGGTCCCGGTATGGATTATTAGGTTTGTGGAAATCGGAGGGTTTTACATTTCCCGAATTCCCGCGTGGTGGCAGTACATGATGACGTTCCAATTATACAGACAGGTGACGTCTTCTTTTGTGATTTTTTCGATGGCAGTTCCGGAAGGGTCGCACATTCTTAGGCAACGAGAACCGATCTGGAATTTAAAATACTGATATGGCAAGCCGTTAGTTGCGATTCGGAAAAAAGAGAGAGAGAGAGAGAGAGAGAGAGAGAGAGAGAGAGAGAGAGAGAGAGAGAAAGAGAGAGCGAGAGAGCGAGAGAGAGGGTGGAAAAAAATAGATCAGTAGAGAGAGATACAGCGAGATACAAAGTCATACAACCATCAAATTCAAACCTGAAGCTGCGGCGCATTCAAATCCAAGTCCTCACAGCACTTCCGGTTGTCCCGATTCTGCGAGGCGCAGTACAGGATCGAGGACAGATACTTGATCGAGCACCTCTTGTGCTTCACCATATCGATCAACTGCAAAAAAGTGGATAAAATACGGAGGTTCAAACATGTTTCGCCCTGAACTCGGAACTGATCAAAAATCTCGAAATTCAAAGACTCGGGCTGACGTTTGAAGGGTGGTAAACTCACCATTTTCCTCGTCTTCATCTGATCCGTCTCGTACTCGCACATAAAATGACACTCATCAGGAACGTACAGCTCGCAGCAAGACCGGAAAAGCTTGTTGGCAATCTTCTTTGTCGTGCATGGCTGGTAGTTCTTCTCGGCTGTACCGCACTTTGCCTAAATTTTATAGTTGATGGGTGATGAAAATGTTGATGAAAGATGATGCTAGGCACTTACAGTATCATCATGCGTTGGTGATCTTCTAATGTCACTGCCTTTCTTCGTGATTTTGCGGCCTGGAGGAGAAAGATGGCATCAGAAAGCTATTAAAAAACTGACCAAAGCTGCCCGTCGATCTGGGCAATAGCGCTGGATGTATTTGAAACAATTTTTCGGTGCGCACTCTGGAGCCCACTAAATTTATAGTTTGTAGTGGTAGGTAAACCAATACTTTTGACGTTCGCTGCTTTAATTAGTTAATTATGAATTTTTAGGAGTCGTAGGGTATCTGTTCAGGTATATTTTAGAATATCATAATTCATATAATATTCTAGTTTGTAGTGTGATAGCTCTGTATAGGGTTTGTACGGTATTATTCACCTTTTAAAAATGACTAATGATATCGTGAGGTGGGAGAGTTGGTTAATACGAAAGAATTAAATAAAAAATAGGGAAAGTAAGGATCAATATTAACGTTAACCCACCCTCGTCGTACAGCAAGACGCCCCGTGTATCCGCCGACAAGCAATGTCCACCTCGGCTGCTATGCAAATTAACAGTGCGACTCCAATAAGGAGTCTCAATTCCGACTGCATCTCTCAAATACGCTGACCACTCGAAGAGCGACAACCTGAAATTGTACATCCTTTGTCCTATTCCCAAAACGTGCTAATCCCCGAGCCCTACAACCGCATAAAATGAAACGAAGCCATTCGTGCGAATTAATGGGCCATAAAATAAGCACGAGGTGGAAGAAGAAGCATTGGATAGAGGCGACGAGACTTGCGCGAACTGCCCAATCCAGCCGCCCAGGTCGAGAGCGCCCAAAAAACGGCCGGCTTCTCCGGATCCGAGAAGCCTAATCGGCCGTCGGATCGCCGACGGCCGCCGCGCCGGCTTCGACGACCGGATTTCAACAGTTTCTTATGTTTCTCACCACTTTGGCGAGAGGTGGCGATACCCGGGGGTTTAGGGCGCGAAATGCGTTATCTGGAAACGAAAAAATTAGCGACGGATTTGGCGGGGGATCGGCTTGGGAATGAGGAAAGTGCCTATGAATAAATTAATGCTATCTAAATTCAATTAAACGAAAGCAATAAAAAACAGCTAAAAATTTAAAAACGAAACGGTATACAAAAATCACATCAAGGGCAGTTCCGTTAATGAATTCTGCATAAAACACTCGTGGAATGATAGTAACAATACCTAAATACCGTAAATCTTACTAATCGACTTTAACCTTTTTGTTACTATGTAAATTTCTTGAAGTCTGAGAACCACCTTTAAAACCTATATGCAGTCAGCTTTATCTAATAAAAAAAACTAGGATACCTTTAATAATGTGGTTTAATGCGATAGAGCGTAAAAACAACCAAATCAATGAGCAATAGTAAATCACAGAGAAGAAATCGAAGGAAATAAGTGGTAATAAAGACGTCCATTACACCACTAGCTTACTATTGATTAATCCATGCAAAATTAAATTCGAAACCTTTATGTTTGTGCCTGAAGGCATACAAACAAGGCCTTGAAATCACAGGATTCGGTCAATAGTAGAAACGAGTGAAAAAAAGCCTAAAATAGACCGGAATTCTCGGCAGGTCGAGACACAGGATGAGGCTAACAAGGAGTCGTTTTTAGGTGATATTGGAGTTTTTGAACGGGGCCTAGCTAGTTCGATAGAGAAAAAAATTCTGAACAAGATGTCGTTTTTCAAATCTGCTAACCGTGCTAACCAAATTCGATTTTAATGGCATGAAAAACCAAAAAGCAAAACAATAAATCACAATAAGTTCCGAACCCTGGGCATAATTTTGCAAAAGTTTGATAGGCGCCGGCATTATCCACTAGGCCACGATCTCATGCGGACGCTGGTTCGCGCTGTGGGCTATGTCCCGGGTCTGATCCATGGGTCGCAGCCTGACGTCCAGGCATTTTTTCATTAAAATTAATTTTTATTGAATACAGTACACGGTTAGCAGATTTGGAAACCGACATCTTGTTCAGAATTTTTTTCTCTATCGAACTAGCTAGGTCTCGTTCAAAAACTCCAATATCACCCAAAAACGTCTCCTTGTAAGTATGGCTGCGAACAAAACAGTCAGGCGTCAAGAACGACAAGTACAGGTGCCCGCTTTTTGCATAGCAACGTGCGAAAAGAGCAAGCATGGGCTATGGATTTATTGCGCGGCGTGTCACGACCACAAGCTCGATTCATTCGCCCACTTCACGCGAGAGCAGAGCCCGAGAATGTCACTTTAGGAGCAAGGGGAGAACCTGTTCCCGCCTGACCACCATATAGCCTGAGGGCTTGCAAGCGGTTAGCCATCCCCAAATAAGGGAAAAGCAGCGCTTGCCCGCATTGGTCGCTTGCTTTACCCCCAGGCGGTTTTCGCCCCCAAATTTCCCCCCCATTCTCCGTGTTTTCCCCCAAATTAGGCGACCACACCGGGGTGTGATGGCAAATATCCCGCCTCGAAAAATTTACGAGACCGGTCGCTGGGCCGGAAAAAAATCTCCTCGAAAAATCTGAAATCAAGAACCCACCCCCGGGTGGTGCGGACCCCACTCTGCTGGGCCGAAAAAAGACAAGATCGACAGAAAGGCGACCCATTTGGCTTTCACCGGATTTCATTTCCCCGACCTAGGGGCAGTCCTTCATGCCCTCTCCCTGCTGATCATGTTTTTTCCGGAGAGAACAGAACGAATGACGATCAGCTTATAGGGCGAGCCGGAAGATCATGGGATCCCTTGAGCCAACGGGATCGGCAAGGCTTGGTTATGGATTTTGCAGTCTATGAATTTGTATGGAATTGCTTTGACCAATCTACGTTGATAACCGTTTACATGGCGTAATGAATTACATTACATATTACACACCACGGCCATAACAAAATCCATAGCGCACCATTTCAAAAATTCCACACCACTGCCTTCTCCGTCCCTTAACCGCTAAAAAAGTAATAAATAGAGACATTTACGAATACCGATGATCTTAACAAAACTTATCTTCTGAGCTGGTTTGGCCGTTTTTCCGGGTCGAACGCTTTAGGCTGCGCTAGGCTATGTTACGCTACTCTAGACCAAGTCACGCCACGCTACGCTATGATACGATACGCTTGACACCTTGAGACGTATGTATGTGGTGATGATACTCGTTACCTCTTTCTTGAGATTCCAGCAATATAATTCATTTTCAGAAAAGCGGATTTTTATACTCGCAAAACTCTGGTATCAGGACATCACAAAACACATAACAAGGTAAATAAAACACAGCACCAACAAACAGTAATCTCTCCGGTGTGGAAGTTCTCAAAGTGTCTCTACTCAATTTAGGGCATCGTTGATTTGGTCAGCAATCGCTTGGCTGTCGCCCAAATTCAACCAGGAAATGGTTTTTCCAGGCGAAGCCAAGGGTGAAAGTTGTATCACATCGACCTAGAAATTATAGCTTCAAATGACCCATTAAAAATTCATACCTGAACGCCCACTAATGTCACGGAGCCTAAACTCTGTAAGATCTTTGCATAAAATCCAGTCGATTGGGGGTCGGTAATGTTCCTAAAACGATACATTACGACCGAATTTTGTAGCCTACGTAGTCGAAGTGAACACTACAACTTTTTGGTTATGGTAAGGTGACGTTGGACTGAACTTGAGGGCCGTGTTTTGGAACGCGCTGAAAGAAGATCGATATTTTAGGGATGGTACGGCGATACCTCGTCAAATTCGTCCTATCCCCATGCGGCTGCAACTCCGAAACCAGCGTCAACAGCTGATCCTGGTTCCGTAGCTTTCCGTAATCGACGTGAACTTGGTAATCAGCATCGCCCGTCGAATAGCCGACAACTCCAACACGTTCATAGTGATTCCACGAGTTGGTGAGCTTCATGAAGAGCGTGAAAAAGAAAGTTGGGAACTGAAATACAGGATTTTTCGATAGGAAAACTATACTGTACCGGCTTGTCGGATAATGACTCATCAAGCACTAATAGGATATCGCCAGCTGACGGGTAGCAATCGGGGCATACTGGAACCGTTGCTAAAATTGAAGGGAAGGTGTGCCAATTTTTCAAAAATGGTACTTGTAGTGCTCGGAGGCGCCGTTTGAATTGTCGTGAAGGCACCGTTACTTGTTGAACTTGACGCAGTGGTAGGTTCTTAATGATATTTTCTTAATTAAAATATTGTGGGTTTACTAGCTAGTTTTATTAAGATTCGATCTTGGTTAAAACAGTTAAAAACAACCATTTCGCCTTAATAAATTTCTTTGCTGTTTTTTAGCCTACCCGTTGTCATTCCAGCAGGAGTACTAGGGCCTTGATAACCTACAAAAATAACTTACGATGACGTAACGCTAATTGCATACCTAGCGTCTTCTCCACTGCATCCACAATATCACCTACCGTCTCGCCCGTCCACTGGATGTACATGTCGGGGGATGCGAGGTACTGTAAAAAATAGAAAGCTGAAGCTTAAGCTACTCAATCGACCTCGTACAGCTCGCTGGCTGGGTAGTATGCCACCACGGTCAATGGACCGAGCTTCTTCAACTCCTTGGCGGCTTGGATAGCATCAGCGATGTCACCGTTGTTGCTAAATAAGTTTAATTCCGTGATTTACGGGAAAAACTACTTCGTCTCCGTAAAGAGAATTACATGCTGTTGGCCATAGCTTGAATCTGGTTGGAAGGTGCTTAGGGCTTGGGAGAGTGCTCTAAATCAATTAAGATTTTCGGGTATGGCGCTAAATTCGTATGACATTATGTAAGATATGTTTGTATAAAAATACTTAATTACGCTTACAGGGTTAAGTTCGGACTCGTCCCCGACATCCTTGCGATCCACCCGATTTTGTTGTCAAAATCATCCAGCGATTGGAGGTCACCATATTGCGTAGTGGAGAATGTAACGTTATTATAGCCGGCCAACGCCACTCTCTCAAAGTGATTCCACCTCGAACCAACGCCTTCGACGGCTTCCATTTGTTTGATGAACTGAATCAGACGTTTCTTTAACTAGTTATTAAATCAATACCGCCGAATTTTGGGCGGAGGTGTCGAAGAGTAGGAGCAGATTTCCGGGTGGGTTACAATCAGGGCAACGATTCGTGAATGTGGTTGTTGCTAAGCGTCAGAATATATTGGTTTTTAGCGTATCCCCATACCTGTGTTAGCAGTAGCTGTTGCAGTAGAGGGACGAGTTGCTAAGTTGTGTAAATTAAACAAAGAAGTTTGAAGACTCACCTTTTGAGGTCGTCGGAACGGCGGTGGTGGTTGGCAAGTGGCCTCCTAGAAAAATTGTTTTAAAAACTTATGCCCTAAACTACGCTTAGTACTTTAAAGTTCGATTGGAAATATCATTCAAGCTTGGGCGTGGGTTAAAAAGCACAAAGAGCGTGCGTTAAATCGGGTTAGGTACGTACGCAACACATCGTCCAGGTCCGCAGCCAGCCCCTCGATATCATTCAAGTCTGTCTCAGCCACAATTTCATCCGCAATTTCGGCAAAAACGTCCGCTTGCGATATATCCATCCCCAACGCAACAACGATTAGCCGTCCGTAAAGCGCTTCGGCGTATGGTTTCGCGCTTGCGACATCGGCCCGGTTGCTAGAATTAAATTTGCAAATCGACTCCATTTTTCTAGCTTACTTGGAAGTTGTGAAAAGTAAGGTTTGTTGCTCCCCGAATCTCGGCACCGGCTCAACCTTTTCGGCTGCATATTTGAGGGCACTAAACTTCAAAATTCGATATTTCAATAATCACTAACGCCGTCATATTTTCCACTTTCACGCCCGGAATCAGGTTCCTGACGTATTCGCTGTAGTCGGCATAATCCTTGAGCGAGCCGTAATTCGCGACCGGGTATGCAATACTAGCATACGAGATGATAGCCACTCGCTCAAAGTGGTTCCAGTTGGCAGCGACGAGCGTGAGACCGGCTTGCGTTAGTTTAAACTACAAAATATATGCTATAATCCGCCTAAGCACACGTACGGCGTCTTCTCTAGCGCCCTCGTCGATGATGATGAGAATGCTGGAGCTAGTCGGGTTGCAGTCGGAGCAGAGGTATTCTAAGAAAAGCTTAAACTATCTAAATCACCGGGTGATACGCGCGACGGCTTGCGTCACGTATCTAGCCAAGCCAAGTCGCTAGAGCTCAAAAACGAGGCAAGTCCTTAACAAAGCTTACTTGTTGTTGTTGGCCCAGTCCCCTTCGTCGTAGTCGGCTCGCTACCGCCTAAAAAATAAATGACGCCTTCTCAACTTCCTTACTCAAAGCATGATCGATCGTTTCCATTACATAGCTGAAATCGTCAAGATACGTCCATGGAATAGCGTAGTTGACATAAACATAAAACGGCCTCAGCTCCTCTTCCACCAGATCAATACCGACGACGACGACTTCGCCGAGACGATGCAAACTTTCACCGTAGGGTCGGGATGCTTTCACGTCAGCTGCGTCACTAAAAAAAATTATTTACTGACTTGGTTATGTCATCGATATCTTTGAAGAAAAGTCTTACTTCGAGGCCGAGAAGAACAACACCTTCATCTCCCCAAACTTTGGATCGAAAATCGGAGTGCTATTCGCAGCTCGAAGTGCGCTATAATGGTCGTTTCTAGCTGATAAAACGGTGTTTCATACTTTGTGATGTTTTCGTGCTCTCCATAGGCTGGTGTTAGGTCGAGGAGATGTGTAAAGTCGTCATAGCTATGCAGATCCCCGAAATCGGCTGCGAGGTTGGCTGAGGGTCCATAGTCCATAAGTGCGATGCGCTCCCAGTGAGTCCAATCGGACGTTAGCTCCTTCAGCATCGCCATTTGCTGCGCAAATCCGGGATTTGCTAGCGAGCGATCGACGATAACAAGTATGCTTGAAGATTCTGGGTTGCAGTCATCACAGCGGAATGCTCAAATTATTCAGATCCTTGTAAGTTTTAGGGACTTACGCGTGGTAGGGCCTGACGTTGACCCGCTCGTCGCTGGTGATTGCGTAGGGAGAGTTCCGCCTAAATAGATTCTTTTGTCAATTGATGGAATGCTTTTTCTATAAGATATGGTAAATCCTGACGCAACACACGCGCGACGCACCATGTCATTTGGTTTTTGCTTCCGAAGACAGCTAGAATACTCGAGGCGCTGGAAGCTAGCTGACGCACCATTGTAGGCAACCCGTAGTCTAAGCATCCGCTACCACCACGCAGCGCAACACGCAACACACAACAGGATGCGTAACATAATTTCGCTATTACTTACCTAAAAGCGCGTCAATCCAGCGCCCAACCGCCATCACATCGTCCAAATTCTTCCAGGCGTAGACGTAGTTCCCTAGCATCTGTAGCTTTTCCGCATCTTCCAACCCTAGCCCCAATCCGACGACCGCGACTTCACCAAGCGCTTGTAGTTGCTGCGCTGGCCCAACTGCCGAATCGATATCAGCTTGATTTACGGATCCAGTGAAGAATACAACTTTTTGCTTCCCGTACTTTGAAATTGGGTGGTAGAGTTGTTGCGTCTTTTTCTAGGGCACGAGTCATGTTCTCAGGGTCTTGACTGGGTTTTATGTAGGAAAGCGCTTCGAGGAAGTCCTCGTAAAGCGTCATCTGTCCATATTCTGCTAGAATCGAGAGGTCGGATGAGTATTCAGCCAACGCCACTCGCTCCAGGTAGTTCCAGTTCACGGCCAAGTATTTTGCAAGCTCGACTTGGCTTCTAACTTTTCTTGCTATATAGGAAACATCAAAGACGAAGAGGATGTTCGCTTGGGCGGGGTTGCAATCGTCGCAGTGGTAGGCTGTAGTTGCCGGACTTGTCGTTGTAGTGGCCCCAGGTGCCGGGTCCGTCAATGTCTTGATAACGAAAGCCTTGACCAGCTCGGCTTTATCGCCATCAGTCCAAGAATAGGCAAAACCGGGGGTTGCCAATGGCTGTACGACCTCAACCGGAGTTCCCAACGCGATAATCGTCAGTGTACCCTGAGCCTTTATTTTTTCGGCGGAAGGTAAAGCCGCAGTGACATCTGCTTGAGTGGGTTTGGTGAAGATGACCACTCGAGCGGGTCCAAATTTGGATAACGGGTTGAAGACCTTGGGGTCAAACAGCGATTCCAATGCCGTAGTCAAGTTCGCCTCTTCGCCACCGTAGTCCAAGTTGTCTATCCACTGGTCGAAACGCAGGCAATCATCCCTATTGAAGTCGACATGACCGTAGATTTTCGAGTCGTAGGCTCCCATCGCAATCCGCTCACAATGGTTGAATTCCTCGGGGAACTTCATCAAGAGTTCTTCAATGTAGCCGAACTAAAAATCGGGTTCAATTACGCACTTCTCTTTTCACTCTCTATCTATTCCTCGATGTCTCGTTGTCTAGATCAATCTCGCTCCCTTAGACTTACAAATTCCGTTTTTTTCGATCCGTCCATCAAGAACAAAATATTTTCAGGTTGCGGATAACAGTCGTCGCAAACAAATCCGGGCGCTAAAATTTTACCTCATTAACTTGCTAATGCCAGGGTCAGGCTCAGCTTCGACAAGTCCTTGAAGTCACAAATAACCTACTCGTCGGCTTCTGCGAGGTAGCTGCGGAACTTGTCGTCACTCCAGGATTCGGGTTATTTAGCGTGTCGATGATGAACGCCTTCACCTCGCCGGCTTTTGTATGGTCGCTCCAAGAGTAGGCAAATCCGGGAGTAGCCAACGGTTGGATCAGCTGAAGAGGTGTCCCCAACCCGATGATCGTCAGGGTGCCTTGAGCCTTGATTTTCTCAGCAGACGGTAGGGCCAGGGTTACGTCGTCTTTGGTGGCGTTTGTAAAGACAACCACTCGGATTTGTCCAAATTTGGCGGGAGGGTTGAAGTATTTACGGTCGAACACAGACTGCAGGGCGGCCGTGAGGTTGCCCTCGTCGCCACCGTAGTCCAGGTTGTCTAGCCATCCGAGGAAAGCGGGGCAATCCTCTCCGTTGAAATCCACGTGGCCGTAGATACTGAACGCAAATGCGCCCATCGCCATGCGCTCGCAGTGGTTGAACTCCTCGGACAGGGACATCAAGATACCTTCAGTGTAGCCGAACTAAAAAAGGATGTTCGCGGCTTCTCTCTCGCTCTCTTTCTCTCTCCCCCCTCTCTATATCTCTCTCACTCTCCCGTCCGCCCGCACCCTTGTAACTTACCAGTTGATTTTTATACGATCCATCCATCAGAATCAGAATGTTCTCAGCCTGTGGGTAACAGTCATCGCACACAAAGCCGGGTGCTAAAAAATCTATTTAATCGTCTATTACCTTTTCCAATTCTGTAAAGAGTCATTCATCTATTTTTTTTAAACTTATTGTTGATTTGTGAACCTACAAAGCGCAATTTGTGATCAAATGAACCCACTGGTAGCTATAGGACTGCCGGTAGTTGCTGGTCCCGGCGCTGGGTCCGTCAGCGTCTTGACAACAAATGCCTTGACCTGCGCGAACTTATCGACATCCGTCCAAGCGTAGGCAAATCCAGGCGACGCCAGGGGCTGAATTATGTCAATCGATGTCTCCAACCCGACAATCGTCAGTGTCCCTTGATCTTTGACTTTCTGAGCCGAAGGTAAAGCCAAGGTGGTTTCCGCTTCAGTGGCTCCTGTGAAGATCACCACCCGCGTGGGCCCAAATTTGGAGACAGGGTTGAAGACCGTGGCGTCGAAGAGCGACTCCAGGGCCACGGTTAGGTTCCGGACATCTCCGCCATAATCCAGGTCGTCCATCCAGTCACCGAAGCGGGTGCAGTCCTCTTCGTTGAAATTCAGGTGGCTGTAGATTGTCGAATCGTAGGCGCCCATCGCGATTCGCTCGCAGTGGTTGAAGTCGGCGGCCAGGTATCGTAATATGTCTTGGATGTAGCCGAACTAAAGTTAGAGAGTTAGTTTGACTCTACGATTGTTGGAGTCATGCTCTCTCTCATTCTCTCTCTCTCTCTCTCTCTCCCTCTCTCTCTCTAATCGAGAACTTACGAATTCAGTCCTTGTCGATCCATCGATCAAAAACAAGATGTTTTCAGCTTGAGGGTAGCACTCATTGCACACAAATCCAGATGCTAAATGCGGGGGAGTTAATTTCAGTATATATTTTGAGAGAACTGTGCCCTTAAAAATCATAACTTAACCCACTCGTCGCCTGTGCCGAGGTAGTTGTTGTACTCTGTGTGGTAGAAGCCGCTGTGGTGGTGTGGGTACGCTCTGAAAATGACTTGTTGGTTTCGAAGACAGAAGAGAGATACTTCAAAAATGTATAGCTTTATCAAAACATCTCAATTATGCATATGTCATCGGGTACCGAGGGCTTGCTGGATGAAGCTGACGAGTGCTTGTTGGTCGCCCTGCCATGATAGTGCCAAGTCGGGCGCGGAAGCTAGGGGTTGAAGAGGAGCGGCGTCAACGCCGAGGCCAACGACGGCGACGAGTCCAAGCTGTTTCAATGCTGCTGCTGGGACCAGAGCATCATCGACGCCGATGCTAAAGACTCGACATTGAGGCTGCCAAAACTTTCATTACCTGGTTGATGTAAACAAGATGGTCCTCTGCAAGTCGAGCTTGTTGAACTCGAGCAGTGGCTGGTAGGTTTCTGCAGCCTTTTCGAGAGCGCTAAAAGGGAAAATGACAAATTGTGAAAATCGATTACGTCGCCATATTCGCTTGTCCGGTCAACCGGTTCAGGTCATCAATGCGGTAAAGGAAATCGCTGTAGCCCTCCAGCTCGCCGTAGATGGCTTGTGTCAGGAGGAGGTTCGAGTACTCGCCGATGGCAACGCGTTCAAAGTGATTCCAAGTGGATGTGGCGTTACGGATTGCTGCTTGCATGTCGGAGAACTGGAAAAACGGGCATTTCCACGATTGGCGTGTTTCCCGCTGTTCATAGAGTCTATTGATGCGCAGACCTTCGCGCTCAGGTGAGACTTATCCGTCAGGCCTGCTTTGTCCCAAAAATTCGTGTTTTCGACTTTTACACAACAAATATAGTTTTTATTTTGTGTTTATCATATAGTTTTTGCGACGTAATCTTTCTCTGAGTATTTCAATACTTCACTTACCATATAATTTCCCTCAGAAGTATCAAAAAGCAATAAGATGTTCTCACTGCCAGGCACACAGTCCGCGCAGTCTGGCGCTAAAAACAACGCAATTCGCGCGAAATGTTGTTAATTACCTGGGGTTCCGCAGGTTGGCGAGACCGAAGGGTCGCCTAAAAGAATTTCGAAAATTTCTCATGTTTCTTTTATATTTTGTATTAAAAAATCGTGTCTTCTTACCCAAATTTGTCTTCAGGAAGCTGAGGATCCCACAAAACAGCGGGTCCAGCTCCTGGCCCAGCCAGTTGAAGTACATATTCGGCGAGGCCAGGTCAGCAAGTTGATGAGCGCCGCCGGGCAGCGCCACGATGGTCAAGCTGCCCTTGGCTTGGAGGGTTTGGGCGGCTGGGAGTGCTGATTCGATGTCGAGGATCGAGCTAACAAGGGGGATGGTCTCAGCTCGGAATCGAATTTCGGTTTGAAAATTTGCACACTTATAGAGCTCGACGAGACAAATCGATTGGTGTAAATGTCAGCAGCAGATACCCCGAACTAACAAAGTTATAAGCATTTTTAGTTTTTGCATACATTTTGCAGAGTATTCGCCCTACCTTCATAAGCCCTCCCCCTTCCCCCATCAGCATGGTCTGGTGGTCTAGTGGCGTGGTACGCGGCGGCTGGGGAATCTATCGAGGGTTCGAACCCGCTCACGATTTTTATTTTTTGCTTTTTGGTCCAAAGATTCCTCTTGGCCTTCCAAAAGACCTTTAATGGCTTTTAGGCATTCACCAGGAACCAGGAAGCGCTCGCAGCAAAAATCCCACCCTAAAAATTTTTGGAAATTTTGAAAGTTGGCAAGGTAACCATAGTAGGATCAGTTCAAAGAAAATAATTTTAATTATTTTCGTGAAGCTTGGGTTACGATAAAGTGTTGATAAGCAGATTGCCAGCCTTCTGAAAATTTCCTCAAAATTTTTTGAGGAGGCATGAGCACAGGCACAAAATTTTAAATTTTTCGCAAAGCTGCTTTATTATTGGCAACGCTTTCTGGGGTATAGTTGATGCTGAAAAAGTTATTGAAGGCCTTCAGAAGGCCAAGAGGAATCTTTGGACCAAAAAGCAAAAAATAAAAATCGTGAGCGTGTTCGAACCCTCGATCGATTCCCCAGACGCCGCGTACCACGCCACTAGACCACCAGACCATGCTGATGGGGGAAGGGGGAGGGCTTATGAAGGTAGGGCGAATACCATGCAAAATGTATGCAAAAACTAAAAATGCTTATAACTTTGTTCGTTCGGGGTATCTGCTGCTGAAATTTACACCAATCGATTTGTCTCGTCGAGCTCTATAAGTGTGCAAATTTTCAAACCGAAATTCGATTCCGAGCTGAGACCATCCCCTTGTAAGTTATAGCTATTTTGCAAAGGATTAATTGTCTTACTTGGCCTGGGTGAGCACGACCGTTCTCTGGATTCCATACTCTGTTTTCGGTTTGTAGACCTTGTCGGCCATGATGAGCGCACTAAAGTTGTTTTTTTCGAATGTGATTTTTACCCGACCTTAATTTTGTTTATGTCAGCTGCATATCGTTAAGTTTGAAAGCTACTCCAACTCACTAGGTAAGGTTGACATCCCCGGTGATCGTGTCCAAATCATCAACAAGTTCATAAGCCTTTTCGAGATCCACAACCTCGCCGTACCCAGCTTTCGTTAACAAAATCGACCCAAACTCGCCGAATGCTACGCGTTCAAAGTGGTTCCACCCCGTCACGAGCTCGCGAACAGCCGATTGCGTGGCCAGTATCTAAATTTTAACCAGCATGGATTTTTAGGCACTTCTTACGTTCTTGTTCAGTGCCGACGTATCGAAGAGGAAGAGGACGTTTTCAGCGGATGGCACGCAATCGGGGCAAAAACCGGGTGCTAAAGGGGGAGGTAAGATAGCGCTGAACGCCACTCACTTGTGGTCGGGGCCGTGGTGCCAGTGGTAGTCGAACGAGGCGGCATTCCCAGCTGTCGCATCAGCACATCCACAACCTGGTCTCCTGTCGTGATGTCGTCCCAATAGATGGCGTTCTGTGGGGGGTAAGCGAGATGGGAGAGCTCTTCCAAGGTATTGATGACCGAAATCGGTGTCAACGATCCCATCATTCCAAGGGTGCGCGCGGATTCTTGAGCTTGGTTCACGTCGTCGTTGTTTCTGAAACACTTTTTGCCTTCAAGCAGTGCAACCTACGTTGAAGCGGTGAAGAAAATCGTATGCTGCGTTGTAAACGAAGCGACCGGCTTGAAGTCGAGGTCAAGACATCCTTTGATGGCGCTAAAAAATCACATCAGCTGAGAAGTCACGCCTACGTTGTCATATTCTCCGGCCTTTTGTCGATGTAGACCGAGGCCAAGTCTGCGGCAACATCTTCGATCTTCCTCAGATCGCCGTATTGTGCAACGACAACCAGCGTTTTTGAGTAGGAAGCGATGGCGATGCGTTCAGGATGATTCATTTGCTGGGCTAACTTCACGACCACGTCTTTCATTTGGTCGAACTGGAACGGTTAAGTATTTGTAGACAGTGGTGTTTATGTTTACTCCTTTGTTGTTACTGCTCTGATCGATCACAAAGAGGATGCTGGAAGTGGCGGGGTTGCAATCAGGACACGGGTCGACTAGGTTAGCTTAAAGTTATACACCTTTCGCGGATCAAAAATACCGGTTGGAGCGACTGTCCACTTTGTACTTGTCGAACCAGCTGCAGTCATAGTTGTTGTACCGACTGGTGCGGTGACGGTCGCTAAAGTGATTCTAGGCTACCGTCACCTCAAACTTACGTGAGGTAGTTGGCGCAATTGTTGAAATTGAGGTGACGATTCCTAAAATAGCAGATCGTTAAGTTAATGACTGTAAACGTGCCAAGCTGCTGATTCAGAGTTGCCAAGACGTCGTCTTCGTTTGTAAGATCATCCCAATAGATGGCGTATGAAGTCGGGAAGGCCAATTGGTTCAAAGAGTCCAGATGACTGACGACCGAGATCGGAGTCAGCGTGCCCATGGCTCCGAGCTGTTGCGCAAAGGCCACTGCTTGCGTTGCATCCTCATTGCTTCTGAAAAAATGGCTAGCTCGGCATACGCTCGGCACTTACGTCGATGCCGTAAAGAAGATCGTGTGCTGAACGGTAAATGGAGAAACGGGCTTGTAGTCGTTGCTCAGGCATCCTTGAAGTGCTCTGGATAGACATATCTTTGGCATATCCGGAGCCTTACGAGGTCATATTCTCTGTCCGAGCGTCTTGATACACCGCTTCCATATCAGCCATTAGATCGTCGATCCTTCTGAGGTCTCCATATTGCGCCACTGAGACCAAAGTCTTTGAGTACGCAGCCACAGCAATCCGTTCAAAGTGATTCATCTGTTGTGCCAGTCTCAGCACCAATGATTTCATGTGTGCAAACTAAAAAGGATTCTTTTTTCAGCACTATATATCGAGAGCGCTACCCCATTGTTGTTCTTGCTTTGATCGAGCACGAATAGGATACTTGACGTCGGTGGATTGCAGTCGGGGCACGGGTCGACTAGACGATATTAAAGGTATCTAATTCGCGGAATCAAGATACCGGTAGGAGCCACCGTCAACATTGTGCTCGTCGACGCAACCACGGGTGTAGTCGTAGTACCGATTGGTGGAGTGACGGTAGCTAAATGTTTCCTAGATAACGTTACACTGGACTTACGCAAGGTAGGCTGTGCACTGGTTGACGTAGATGGTACGATTCCTAAGCTTACTTTCTTCGAGAAGCTTACCGGTTACTTACCGAGCTGCTGCTTCAATGTCTCAACCACAGCATCACCCTTTGTCAGCTCGTCCCAATAGATCGCGTAAGACTTCGGGAACGCTAGTTGATCAAGCGAGACGAGGTGGGTAACGATTGAGATTGGGGTCAGAGTTCCCATAGCTCCGAGTTGTTGAGCAAATGTGGTGGCTTGTGCAGCGTCGTCGTTGCTTCTAAAAGACCGTATTTGTTGACTTTAGCTAATGCATACCCTGAAGCCGTAAAGAAGATCGTATGCTGTGTCGTGAAAGGTGCAACCGGTTTGAAGTCATTGCTGAGGCAGGCTTGAATTGCTCTAAAATATATCGTTTGGCTAAAGCTTGTAATTTTCACGATGTCATGTTCTCGGCCTTGGCGTCCTGGTAGATAGATTCGAGGTCAGCGGCCAGATCCTCTATCCGTCTGAGATCTCCGTACTGCGCTACAGAGACCAAGGTCTTGGAATATGTGGCTATAGCGATTCGCTCAAAGCGATTCATCTGCTGGGCCAACTTCAGGACAACGTCTTTCATTTGGGCGAACTGAACAAAAGTTATCGGCCCGTTAAACAAGTTTTATTTACCCCGTTGTTGTTCTTGCTTTGATCAAGTACGAAAAGGATGCTAGAGGTTGGTGGGTTGCAGTCCGGACAGGGGTTGGCTGCTATAGGTATGAAAGTGTAATGGCACTACGTGGCGGACTAACTGGTTGGGACTGGCGGGTTCGAAGTCGTTGAACCTGTGACCGGTGGCGTTACCGTAGCTAAAATGCCTAGGTTATGGCTTCAAACGTTATTTACTTGGTCTCAACGTCGTTGTTGCGGCAGATGGAACCCCCGTGGGTGTCGGGCCATCTAAAATTAGTTGACTAAAAGGAATTTCGACTTTCATCAGTGACTGTTCTCACTACTAAACGTCAACTTACACAATGTCCTGTTAATCAACCCGGCAAATAGGTCCATGTCATCTTTCTCCGGATTGGGCCATGGAATGGCGAATCCAGGAGAGGCGAGTGGTGCCAAGTTGGTAATATCGTCCATATCGACTCCGACTAGGGTCACTGTGCCTCTGGCCATGAAGGCATCGGCATACGGGGCGGCTGCTGCGACTCCGGATCTAATCACGAGCACTTTAACGCCATTGAGCCAAACTCACTCAGTTCCAGTCAAGATAATCAGCCTCTCAATGCCGTAATTAGCATTTGGCGTAAATTGGTTGAACGACTGCTTGAAGCCACTAAAAATCCAGTATCTTCCCTTTTAAAGTCAAAACCGACTTGGCCAGGTTCGGGGTCTTTCCAAGCCTGGGATTGATCTGGCTCAACTCCAACGCGAATTCATCTGCTGTACGGATCTCACCGAAGAGCGCGATTTCCTGAATAGCGCTTCATACGACGTATTCTGAAGTTGAGTACCTGGAAGATATCCGAAAATGCTCCCAAGGCCACACGAGCCCAGGGCCACCAATTTGCCGTGAGCTTCGTGACGAGGTTGGCTTGGTATTCGAGCTAAAGGGGTTTTTAGAAGTTTCAGAAGCTAAATATGGACAAACGTCTTTTGAAGTTGCGTCGAGAATAATTAGAATATTCGCAATTTCTGGAGTACAGTTATTACAAGTGATCGGAGTTACGGTCGGAGCTAAACAACTTTTTATAGATTTTTTTTTGTGTATCTGAACCGATCGTGGTCGGAGGAGCGAATGGCGTAGTAGTCGTTGGAACTTGTGCCGTAGACAAAGTCGGTAGAGGCGCTAGCGTCACTGGCGGATCGGCTCGAAGACAGGCGTGATCGTTTAGCTGAAAAATATGAGGATTGATCGGTAAAATGGTACCCTTAAAAATCTATACAAGGATCTATACACTACTTACCCATCGACACAACACATCGTTGAAACTCTCAGCATTAATGACACGACCGCTCAGCGCTCGCATCCAATCACCTGAATATGGTTTTCTAAGACTGAAAATATCAACTACCATTCAAATCCTTGGAATTTCCAATCAAAATCAAGTTGAACAGATCGACTCCTAACTTCGCCTCGATCTCCTGTCGCACGCCGATGGCTGATTTGATGTCGTCGTAACCACTAAACCCACAAATACTTAGGTTTGCTATTGTCTAATACCTTGAGTTGGTGAACATCAATGCCGTCAGCATCCTGTCGTTTGTCGTACGGGAATCCAGCGAGCCCAGCAGGCTTTGAAGACCGCTAAATTTTCGTTGCACCCTGAAAACAGCGCCTTGATCTTACGCCGTCATACTCGGGGGCCCGCCAAAGTAGACCCGATCAAAGGACGTGAAATTCTTTTGTACTGCCTCGGTCGAGTCGTAATTCCAAGCATTTGGTTCCTAAGGGGCACGATGCTTCGAAACACGGGAGCTTTCCTACCAAGAGCGAGTGGCGTTTGGTGTAGAAGATGATTTCGGCCTGACTGTTTACACCAATGTCCCAAGGGCCAATCAGTAGATCGGAGAGGAAGTCGACCGTCTTAAAGGGATACCCAAGGTTTTGGCGGCAAATATATAGTTATGTATTCCGGGCAGTACAAATGACGCGCGAATTCTGTGCGGCAATGGGGCGCCATTGCCGCACAGAATTCGGACACCTTTCCCTATTGTGGCGTTCCCATCCCACCCAATGGCTGGCCACTATGGCCTAATGGATAGCTTCCAGGTGAAGGTGGTGTTTAAGGTGCTCTCTGCTTTAACGTTGTTCTTTCATACCCATTGCATGTTATCGGCACTTCCGGTAGCGTCCGAATTATCAAAAAGTATCGCAAAATCGACGTGGCACCCAAATTTCGTAGGATCGGGCGGGGTTGGGGAGTTTGTTCCGGTACCTAAATATCTTTTAAGGATTTTTTTAGGTATAGCAAGTAATTTATAACTTTCATGCGTGGTATCTTTTGATGTGAAAAATCCAGGTCCTTCTGTCTCTATATGCAAATTTGCAAAGTGCTTTTTCTGGCTGTGATGTGTTTTGAGCTCAAATTTCCAATAATTTTATTAGGATTGCGGACAAAAGTACGGACAAAAAGTTGACGAAACACATCACCACCGGATTGAAAGCACTTTACAATAATTACATCTCAGGAAAAAAGGAGCACCCCGTATAGGCAGTAGATATCAAAAATTTTCTCTGGATTGCCACAAATGGTCATGGGACCGCTTTAAAAAGAATACAATTCAAGCCAGTTTGTATGATTCTTAGAAGTCTGAATATATAGCTCTTTCTAGGTTGGTCTACCCACTGGATGGTTGCGTAGAGGGTACGGTAGTCAAGACTGGGCTTGTGGTAGGTCCAGGCGAGGTTGTTGGACTTGTAGGTGGATCTGAAATGTGCGTAATTACTTTTTTGACAATGAAAATACCGGACGGGGAAGATGAAAAAACTTACTTTGCAATAGTCCCAGTATTGTAGCTTCGATATTCTTGGTTTGGGTGAGATCGGGCCAGGTAAGAGCTTCTTGAGACGACGCTAGACTTGCTGAAAAGACATAGTTTTTGCCATACTAATTTAATATTATCATACCTAGGCCATCACTCAATGTGCTCAACCCTGTGCCAACCAAGATGACGTTTCCCTTATCCTTCAGGCTCTTCGAAGCGGCTTGTGATTTTTGGATGGCAGTAGCATCGTCTTTTCTGAACAAGAAAGGTTTTGGCGTCTCACAAGGAGTGCTTTTTTTGAGTCATCGGCAAAACCTTACGAGACCTAGCTCATTCGATAGAGAATTTGATTCTAAACAAAACCCCGTTGTTCTTTTTTGCAGAATGGCTATACCTGATTTTATAAAATTAAAATACTAGTGACCGTCTCTTGCCATGAGTGCCTTTCGAGCAAAAAGAGAGGCCTTTGGGTGCAGTTTTAAAATTTTATAAAATCAGGGATAGCCATTCTGCAAAAACGAACCACCGGGTTTTGTTTAGAATCGAATTCTCTATCGAATGAGCTAGGTCTCGTAAGGTTTTGACGATGACTCAAAAAAAGCACTTCCTTGTCAGGTTAAAGACTTACGTGGTAAAGACGATGACTTGTTGGTTGCCATAAAATGCGCTGGGTTCGAAGGCCAGGTCTGCTTTCCGGAAGCCACTAAAATTGGGATCCTCGTTAACCCTTTCGAAGTCTCAGGCTCACGTGCTCAAGTCCGTAGCTGCTCCAAATGCCGTCAGCGTCAAAAGCTTGTAGAGCTCGGCAATGGAAACGAGTTCCTTGTATTCGACCGGAATCTGGAATTCACGGGTTGGGTTATAAAATGCCATATTCACCTGGAAGTTGGCCAGCGTATCGCGATACGCACCAACGGCAATACGCTCCGGATGGTTGATGTTGTTTGAGAGTTGGACGACGAGTGAGAATTGAGCGTAGAGCTGAAAGAGAGATACTGTAGGTATCATCAGTGTTTGCATACGGTTTCATTTCCGGAGCCTGCATCTAGAATGAAGAGGATGTTGCCTTTTGGTGTGCAGTTGTCGCAGAAGGTTGAGACTAAAATCGTTCTACGTCGTGAAATTTTAACATACTCGTGGTTGTGGCTGGTGGAGCAAAGGTGACTTTCGGGGTCGTCGTTGTCGATGCCGCTGATGTTGTGCTTGGGATTGTTGGGGGCAAGGTTTCACGACCTGGTTTCTCGTTGCAAATGACGCTGTTGATCTGAAATCGAGAGTCTTAGAGAGCGAGAACGAGAGAGAGAAAAAGAGATAGTGAGAGAGAGCGTGTGAGAAGAACGGAAATCCCTTACCGCTGCTGCCAAATTTGCATTCCAGTTGTCGGTCGGGCCAGCAACAATGACATTTTCCGTCAACGCCTGCAAGTTCGGCACGCTTGGGTTCTCCTCCATGGCCACGATGATAAACCGCTCGGGCTGTGCGGCTTTCAGTGCTCTTGCGACTTGGGAATACGTACTGAAAATGCGTAAGGCCTCTTTATCCTAACTCACCTGGTGAAAGTGAACATCATCATCGTCATCGGGTGATTTCTTCGGCCATCGTCAGCAAAGAGGTCACCGAAGAAAAGGCCACTGAAATGGTTGTCCTTACTCTTCAGCTTGCAGATGCACTCTATCTCTATCTCACTCTCTTGTTTGCTCTCTCTCTCTCTCTCTTTTGTTCTCTTTCTCTCGCTCTCTATCTCTTTCAATTAACTCACTCGTCCATCGCTGGCTCGCAATGCGGCTCATAAAAACGAACATCACCCATGAGTTCCGAGACCAGCTGGTCCGTGCTGTTAAAATTGAAGAAGCCATGGCCAAGCGCAGTTTGGCCCTAAATTACTAGCACTAGGGTGATAATCTGGTCTCACATCACAATAATGGAGGATTTCCGCGTTGGTCTTGTTCATGTTGACGTCCCAGGTGGGGGCAAGCCAGTTGGCCACGAAACTGATCATCTGAAAAGGCGGGAGGATTGACGTAAAGAAATACCGATACCCTGGTGAACTGCTCGGCGTTGCCGGCATTTGAGCAATCGAGGAGGAGCATGATATCGGGGTCGCAGGTGAACTGCTCGGGGAAGGCCGTGGTTGGAACGGTGCTTGGTGTCGTTCTAAAAATTTAAGATCAAGCTAACAGACGTAAATTTGAAGCTTGCAGGTTTTTTCAGATTCGAATTTTATCAGGATTTCATGACGTCCGTTTTGCGGGGGTATGATAAAGTAAGAATAGAAAAAGAGGATATAGAGGAAGGAGAAAGGAATAGAGAGGGAGGGGAGAGAGAGAAGAGAGAGAGAGAG
Organism: Mesorhabditis spiculigera; assembly: GCA_958295435.1. NCBI lineage: Eukaryota > Metazoa > Nematoda > Chromadorea > Rhabditida > Rhabditidae > Mesorhabditis > Mesorhabditis spiculigera. The sequence continues at coordinate 120,013 of CATQJA010002205.1, forward strand.
AGAGACCAAGGGAACCAATAACCTACGGTGGCGCAGGTGTCGTGGGGGCCGGGAGACACAGAGACGTCGTCAACAACCCAGCAACTTTGTCTCCAAGTAGCGTCGGGTTGTCTTGGAAGAGGAAGCCGAGTCCAGACGAGATCTAGAAAACCTCCCTCTTTTCCTAAATCTCTCGCCCACCATCTCCAAGTCGTCGGTCCTCACATCCTCCAGTGCCAACACGGATATAGTGTTTCCGCCCTGTTTCAACTGATTCGCATACTGCCTGGCCTTGCCGATATCCCCATTAGCTGTGATGATCACCGTCGTCATCAGGGTGTTCGGGAAAAGGCCAAGGGCTTCATGCAGTGACTTATCCAGAGCGTAGCCATTTCCAATATATTGGGCCTGATCGATGAGTTGTTGTACTTCAGCCTGGCTAGCCGAGTCACCAAAGTGCATGATCATATTGATCTTGTTCGAGTATGTGGCGATGGCCAGGGTGAAAGAGCTGAGGTCCCACTGTGGTACCAGGGTGTTCCTGACCCAATTCTTGACCAAATTAAAGTTGGTGACACCGTTCATCGAGGAGCTTGTATCGATCATGAGCAGTATATCCTTTTTGCACTTTCCGGGAGCAACACTAGGGAGATTTGTCGTACTTCCAAGTGTTGGGTCAGATGTGGTAGTTGGCAGTTCTCCAAGGGTGTTGTCGATATCATATACAACGGCATTAACATCGCTTGTATTCTGCCAAGCGATGGCTCCTCCGGGTGAAGCCAAGGCTTTGAAACTATCGGTGGTGGCCATGTTCAGTCCGACAACAGTCAGTGAGCCAAGTGCTTGAAGTTTCTGAGCAGCCGGAGTGGCCCTGGCAATCTCAGCCGGGTCGGTTACTGAGATGAATAGCGTCGTTTTCTGCGGTCCGAAATCCGCGATCGGCGTCACCTGTTTCAACGCGGTTTCGAGTGCTGCGGCCAAGTCGGGCCTGGTGCCGGGGCTCTGTTGGACGCCCGTGAGGTATGTGTGCACGTCTGAGATGGAAGTAATATCGTAGTAATAGGCGACGAGGTTGAAACTGCTGTCATAGGCGCCGAGTGCGACACGTTCGTAGTGGTTCCAGGTACTGGCCAGGGTCAGGACAGCCCCCTGCTCCTGTAGGTAGTCTGCTGCCGAAATGGTTGCTGAACGGTCGAAAATTACGAACAGATTCGACCTTGGTGGGTTGCAATCTGCGCAGAAGGGCCCTGAGGTGGTCGGTCCTTGGCTGGTTGGAATTGTCGGAATTGTCGTGAAAGTTGTAGTCGCAGGCGAGGATACTGTAGTCGAACCCGCAGGCGGAGCTGCGGAAGTACTTCCAAACTGCTCCCCAAGCGTAACATCAATCTGCCTGGCAACCGTAGCATGATCCTGATAGTTCGTCCAGCTGATCGCATCGTGTGGCGTGGCCAAATCGTTGTAGATTGCCACTGCCTCGACACCAATTCCAACGATGGTCACCGAACCCATGCTTCTAAGGATGCCCGCAGTAGTTGCGGCCGCAACAATGTCATTGACATCAGTTTGTGTGGTGAAAAGGATAACTCGTTGGTATTCGAAGTCAGCGAGGGGCTTGGCGAGTTTGAGGACTTGCGCCAGAGTCGCATTCAGGTTCACGTCCGGCTTAGGGAGTTGCGCAATGCTTTTGATGGTCACATAGGCGTCATCCAGTTTGTTGAGTGTACCATATTCAGCATTCTGGTTGAACGTTGTTGCCACGGAGCCAATGGAGACCCGCTCAAAGTGATTCCATCCTTGGACGACGGTCAGGGCGACAGCGAGTTGTGCTTGGAAGACGTCGTTCGTCAAGGCACCAGAATTTTCGAGCAGTAGGAGAAGGTTGGCGGTAGGTGGGTTGCAGTCAGGGCAGAATGGTGCTGGGGCTGTCGTTGTTCCAGTAGGGGTCGGTCCGGAACTTGTCGGCACAGCCGAGCTGGGTTTCGTGGAGCTGGGGGCCAAGCTGCTAGGCCCTGTCGTAGTGGGACCTCGAGTGACCGGGTTCGGGTCCAACAGCTTCTCGATTTGCCCGACGATCGTGTCCGTATCCTTGACATCAGCCCAACCGATTGCAGAATTCGGGGAGGCAAGGGGTTCGACTTGGGCGACATCGTTTGACCCGATGACGACGACAATGACGGAGCCCTTCGCGAAAAGTTTGTCAGCGTACGGAGCCGCAGTTCGGACATCGTCAGCGGATCTAAAGCATCAGTGCTGCATTTTTCTCGCCAATTCCTACGTTTGCGTCAAAAAGATGACAACTTGTTGATCTCCCCATTCCGACGAAGGCGCAAAGGAGTTGTCGGTGCGTTTGTAAGCCCTAGAACAGTTTTCAAACGGTGAATTTAGTTACAGGGTCAAGCTTGGTGCTCCGTTTACTGCATAGATCGTGTCGACAAAGGCGGCAAAGGTATCGGAGTTTTTCATGTCACGGTACTGTGCGACAACCTAAAGGGGTTCGTAAGTCGATATCTAGGATGCATACCTCGTAATGCTTGTCAGTGTCACCAAACGCAGCTAGTGCAACGCGCTCAAAGTGATTCCATTGGGCGGCCAGTTTCTTAGCGACGAACTTTTGCTGGTCAAGCTGAAAAACTCGATACTTTAATCAGCCACCACTCCTTACCGATCCCCCAGTAGCTGCATCGAGAACAACCAGCAGACTCGAAGCCCTCGGGATGCAATCAGGGCAGTAGGGGATGATTTTGGCTAGAAACATATAATTAGCACTTCAACTACCGCATAAAAATTACTGGTAGTGGGCGGGGCAAAAGTTTGAGTTGTCGGGGTGGTCGTTGGCAGTCGTCGTAGTCGGCGCAGAAGTAGATCCGAGGGTACCGTGCTTGGTGTTGCCTTGGCAGATCATGTTGTTGATCTGAATCGACCGTATACGTTAGTGTTTACGCAAGAAATTACGATGTTTAAACGCCGAATCAACACCAGTAAAATACTCACCATACTGACCATGCTGTCATCGAGCGACCCAGTAAGAACACGGGGGCTCATGGCTTGCAGGTTGTCGGTGTTGATTTGGTTTTGGTCGCCCAGTGCCACAATAATCAGATTCATCCCGCCCAGTTGCTGGTCGATCAGGTCCAGGGTATCGATCGAAGTGGCCGCATCGGAATAACCACTAAAGAAAAAACAATTCGAGGATGCCGTAGGTTTCTATACCTCGAATAGGTGAACAGTACTAACACCTTCGGCTGCGTCAATCGGCGGTTGGACAATCGCATTGTTTGCAGGATTGCTCTAAAAGACGAGGATTTATAAAGGGCCAATCTATTACATGATACTATTATTACTATTACAAAATAAACAATAATAATACTATTCCAAAATTGTGGACTTACTGATGCATTCCTGGAGGTGTTCCGTAATAATCATAGTTGTGCCGAGCCACCTCGATCGTGAAGTCACTGGCATGCGCGTAGTTGAACGTGTTGTAGACGTTGAAGGCAGTCTGAAAGGGGTAAAATTACGATTGTCAGTTCTCTACTTACCGTATTTGTATACAAAATTGCGGCAGCTTCTGTTTCGTTGCGATTGATCGGCCAGGTGGAGCCGAGTTTGTAGGCGACAAAGTCGATCAACTAAATGTAGGTGGTGTATTAGTTAGAGAAAGAGCGAGAGATAAAGAGAGTCAGAGAGAGCGAGAGAGCGAGAGAGTGAACCCACATTGCCAAAAACAGCCATACTGCCAACAGCCGAACTCGAATCAATGCCAATAGCGATGTCTGGGTTACAGACAAATTGGCTGGGTACGGTAGTCGGGGCAGCTGTCGTGGTCGTTGGCGGCCTAAAAAACATCAAAACTAATGTATAAACTCTTACATTGTCACGGGTGGTGGAGGTCCTTGAGCACAAATCTTCTGATTCACGGCTGCGACGTATTGATTGCCCTTGTAGTCGTCGGTGCGGAAGTTAAAGCCGTCGCCAGAGGAGAGCTAAATATCCCAACACCTTACGATTAAAGTATGGTTATTACAATTGACGCGTCGGCTCCTCCGAACGATACGGTAATCAAGGAATTGCCATTCTGCTTCAACTGGTAGGCGAACGGAATCGAGCGGTTCAAGTCGTCGCTGTTGCTAAAAAAAATAAATTTTAATCCCATTTCTAAGATTTCGAGGTTTCTCAGAATTGCTCAAAAATATTCTGATTTAGTGCTACTGTAATTACCTGTAAGCTGTTAGCAAAATCGTGGTTACAGAGACATTCTTGGGGAAATCCAGACTAGCGACCGCGTGCATCACCCTAAAACCGCCCTTCTACGGCTTCGGATCCCTTTTCATACCTGTAGACTCCACCATGTTGGGCCGGGCGATAGTTGACCTTGTCCTCCACCAGATTCAGCCATTCTTGCGTGCTCGTCAGGTCGAAGTCGGCGATCAACTCGAGAGACTGGCCGGTGAAGCCGAATCCGGCGACGTTGTAGCCGCTCGGGCCGACACTCCACGAGACAACCAGTTGACGCGTGAATTCTTTGAGCTGGAAAGGACAAAGAACATGTTACTACTGGAAATTACGTACTCCATCATAAGAATCCGACGGGATGGCATTCGACACGTCAATCAGTAGAACGACAGCTCGCTGGCACGCTGCACTGCTTGGAGACGTTGTGGTGGCTGCCGGAAGAGTGGATGGTGTAGATGGAAGCGTCGTGGCTAAAAATAGTTTTAAACCGTTTTTCTTACGGTTCTAAAGAACCATAAAAACTAAATACATAACCTAGAGTAGCTCAACACTCGTACGAGGATAGATCAGACGTTCCAAGCTTACCGCTGGTCGTCGGTGGTAGCGTAGTTGGACCGGGAGTCGTCGTGGGAATGCTTGAGTTCAGAATTCCTGTGATCGTGTTCGTAATATTTAAATCCGAAGTCGTTGGCCAAGCCAGAGCATCGCCCGGGGTAGCCAAGGGCTGGAAGGCCGAGACGTCAGCTTGTCCGACACCTAAAAATTTCATGAATTTTTGCAACTTTTTTGGCTCACCGATAACAACAACCTGTCCTCTAGCCATTAGTGCTTGTGCGTAAACCGAAGCCGTGTTTATGTCAAGGGTCGTTCTAAAAAATCGTGCTCAAGTTTCTGAAACTAGACCTTACGCAGTTCCGGTGAAGATGATCGTCTTCTCATAGCCGTACTTGCTGTTTGGCTCGAAAGCACGAAGTGTCTTCTTGAAAGCACTAGAATCGGATTCCGATTGGGACAAATAGCCTCATTACCTGGTCAAGCTTCCCGCACCTGCATATCGCTGTACGACAGCACTCGACAGCGTAGCATTCACATCACCAACGTTTCTGAGGTCTCCAAACTGGGCGAGGATCTCGTAGTGTGCATCTGTGTCTCCAAAGGTAGCGAGGGCAACGCGCTCAAAGTGGTTCCAGCCGTTCAGCATGGTGATGACGGCGAGGATTTCGTCGTTGAACTGGAAGGTATCGATTTTAATAGGAGAATTTTAATAGATGTAACAGCACTCAACCATATTAAAATGGATGGTACTACCCAAACGCTCAAAAGCCCTTCGGACCTACCGTATCCTTCGTACTTCCAGAAGCATCGATGACTACGACAAGGTTTGCCAAAGCTGGGACGCAGTCGGGGCATGGTACTGGGTTTACCGCTAAATACCGAGTACGTTTTTACTATGAACGGGTGTATTACTTGTAGTTGGTGGTGCAAATGCCGTGGTCGTAGTTGTCGTCGTCAACGGCGTGGTAGTAGGCGGATTCGTAGGCGGAAGAGTCCCAGGACTGGTGTTGCCTTGACAGATGAGGTCGTTGATCTGAATTTACTTGTTTCTTGCCTCTCTTTAGCTTGCATTAGCTGGACTCATTGAACTCGTTGAACTCCTCACCTGATCAGCCAAGCTCTGGTCCAACGCTCCCCAAAGGATCCTCGGTGACAACGCCGCCAGATAGTCGGCATTCACATTGTTTCCAAGTCCAACCACAATAACGTTGGAACCAGTTTGGATCTGGTTAATTTGGTTTACAGCTGCTGCAATGTCGGTGTAGACGCTGAATCGTGGTTACGGAAGACGGGTTAATTGCAGTACCTTGACCAAGTGAAGAGCAGCAGCACATGAGGCTGTCCTCTCTGCCAGTGCTCATGGTTCAGCATGAATTTGATACCTCTGAAAATTGCAATCATCAAAAGCGGAAAAGAATCTTACTCATTAATCGAGGGATCTCCTCCGTAATAGATATCTCCATGATTGATCAAAGCCTGGTGGAATTCTTGGAGATCCACGTATTCGTAAGTCTTTCCGCCGAGCACGAGGTTACCCTTAAAAATAGAAACTGTTACGTTAAATGTGCTAATGTACGCGTTTTTCACATTAATTGGAGACATCTATGAGGTGTCGCCCGTATCGAGGTATCGTTACGCGGCATTATAAGCACCCACCTGTCGCGAATAGAAGTAAATTGACGCCTCGGTGTGGTTGAGCATGATAGGCCAATTCCGAGACAACGGATCAACGATGAAGTTGGAAACCTAGGTCTTCACATAAGCCACAAGGTGTCTAAAATACAGTACCTTCCTAACACCATCTGCCCCTCCCTCCACAGCTCCACTACCATCAATCAGGAGCGCGATGTCGGGCTGGCAGGGGAAAGGTAAGGGCTGGGTAGTGGTAGTCGGAGCTTGGGTGCTAAAAATTCTTGAGCTTTTAGGGATATCCACAATCGTACGTAGGTGTGGTCGTAGTCGGAGGCGCCGGTCCGTTCTTGCAGATCACGGCATTGATCTGTTGGGCAACATCGAAGGCGTCGAATGTGTCGAGCTCGAAGGCGAAGTCGAGACCGGAGGAGAGCTACGGAAAGGGTATTCTTTCGGATTTGTGAACTACCGGACTGGCATCAGCATCCATCGACACGGTAATGACGGTGTTGCCATTTTGCTTTAGTTGATTTGCATAGGGGATAGCTGAGTTGATGTCGTCGGGATCGCTACAGAATAGGATGTAAAATCCAGAGGGAAGATAGAGACAGAGATAGAGACGGAGAGAGGGAGAGAGAGAGAGAGAGAGAGAGAGAGAGAGAGAGCAGAGAGAGAGCGAGAGAAAGAGAGAGAAAGAGAGAGAGACGAAAGAGAGAGAAAGAGAGAGAGAGAGAGAGAGAGAGAGAGAGAGAGAGAGAGCGTGAGAAAGAGAGAGATAGAGAGAGAGAAAGAGAGAGAGAGAGAGAAAAAAAAAAAAAAAAAAGGAGAGGCTAGACGAATCCGGAAAAATACCTCGAAGCCGTCACCAAAATTGTCGTCACACCCTCCATAAGAGGCACTTTCAGTCCCACTGCCGTTTTTAGAACCCTGAATCACTTTCCTAATTCTAATATCCTGGTCCCTACTTTGTCATGCCAGCCGGAGACGTGCTGTGCCAAGTCACATCCGCATCAATCAGAGCCTTGAGCTCATCCGCGGATTTCAGGTCGAACGTCGCGATTTCAGTGATGATCGATTTGGTATAGGCGATTGCGGCCACAGAGAATTGATCCCTGGAGAAGAGCCAGGAGCCGGTCAGTGTGTACAGGAATTGTTTGTACTAGGAAAATATGGTATTCAGTAATTTGACAAACGCTTACGTCATTAAATTGCGCACCGGGGACCTTCAGGGACTCATCGATGAGTAGGATGACAGCACGTTGGCACGGTCCGGTGGGTTGGACGGAAGAGGTCGGGATAGCTGTGGTTGTTCCGCCAGTTGTGGTAGTCGTCGGACCGGGTGTGGTCGTGGGAGGAGCCACTGAATCACGGTTATGACTATGCTTTTTGAATTAACTCCCTCTATACTAAGAATTGAGAATTTTTAGCCTGGCTCGACGACGCACCAAGTGTCGCATCAATAGCGTCCGATAGTCCGGTAGTATTTGTTGTATCCGGCCAGGGAACGGTAGATCCTGTAGTAGCCAGTGGGACGAATGGTGTCATGTCACTCCAGTTGATTCCGACAACAGTTAACGTTCCGAGGGCCTGAAATGCAGCATGGGTATCGGTGGACGCACCATGTCTTGAGCAAAAGAAGGTCGTTGGACCTACCCTTAATGCGTCAGCATACGGATGGGCAGCTACGATATTGTTTGCCGTGCTCGTGAAAAAAATTGTATGCTGAATACCGTATCCAGCCAGAGGAGTGTAACGTTGGACAGCGTGATGTAGAGCGCTAAATTTTGCTTTTTTTTAAGTGAAAAGGAAAGCGACCGAGAAAAGGAGACTGAGAAAGAGCGAGAGAGAGGGAGGGAGAGAGATAAACTTACGCAGCGACATCAGGTTTTGATGCAATCCTGCCCTGCGAGTTTACCAAAATCGAAGCGTCGTTTTGACTGGTAATGTCGCGATAGTTGGCCAAATCGATAAAATGGGCATTGTCTAAATAACCGTTTTTGGTTCGTATGATTTTCAAACCTCCAAATCCAGCGAGTGCCACTCGTTCCCAGTGGTTCCACTTGCCAAACAGGTCCGCGCTCAAGAATTTTAGGACGTTCGCGAACTAGAATTACAAAAATAATATCGAAATTCGCTGCTTACGTCAGTTGGCAATAAGGCTATGCTGATGTCGTAGACGACGAGCAGGGAGGAGCGGTCGGGTTTACAATCGGGGCAAGGAGCAGCGGCTAAAGGCTTGTATGATTCAATAAGGATCAAAAAAATCAAGAGGTCTAACGGCAGGATCAAAATTAAAAGAAGGAGATGGTTGTGCAGGCAAAAAAAAAACGATTTTCTAAGAAAAACTAACTCGGTGTTACGGTAGTGGTCGGAGCCTCGGTGAAAGGAGCCTTCGTGGTAGTTGTTGTAATCGTGCTCGTGGCTACAGTACCCGGCGAGGTAGTAGAAAGTCCATGCGGAGGTCGTTTTGTGCAAACCATGCCGTTAATCTAAAAAATTTTATGTTTTTCATTGTAATACCTAGGTCTAAGCGTGGTAGTTTTTACAGGTAATGAAATTACCTACCTGGTACGCTGCATCGTCATCATAAGCCAGCTTGGTGATCACATTTCCGGTCAAAACACCTAGCAAATCTCCATCGACGTTAGAACCGATTCCCAGAATAATCAGATTTCCATCCCAAGCCTGAGCAATCGGGATTGCCGCTTTTACGTCGTTGTAGTCACTAAAAGGGCCATTAATTTCTCGTCTTAACTTACCTCGAATAAGTGACCAAAATGGCGGTTTGGTAATTGCCACGCGAGGTCAAGGACAGGAAGCGAAGAAGGGAGAGACCGCTAAAAGGTATTTTTTTTTAACTCTGATATAGGTTTCTCACTTCGTAATGTTCGGGTTTCCACCATAATAGTCGTCACCGTAGGAGTTGAGATCGTCGATGAAGGCCTGGGTGGTTGAATAGCCGTAAGCTCCCGGGACGACAAACGCGTAGCCCTGGAAATGAATGCTACTATCACTTTAAAAGTCGTATCGTATACTTAAAATCTCGTTAACGCAAATTTTAGCTTCAGATTCAATTGAGCTCTACGTTTCGATTCTGTAGGCGTAAAGTTGACATACTTCTAGGTTGCAGAAGCAGACTTACATTTGTATAGATCGCTCCGGCAGCTTCTGTGCTATTTGGCGACACTGTCCAGGTTGGAATGACTCTTCCGGTGAAGAAACCGACTTGCTAAAAAAGGAGTTAGGAGCCAGTTATGAAGCGCTGGTCATCAAAATTAGCCTAAAACTCACTTTGCCCATCTCATCCTCCGATCCGACAGCCGTCGAGGCATCAAAAAGTATGGCAATATCCGGGTTGCAGGTGTAGGGAGGTGTGGGTGGAGCTGCGGTTGTAACAGGGACCGTATTTCCGTAGATGGCAGAGATCAAGCTAGTCGCCAGGGTATCTCCTTCGGAAAGGTCCTTGCTAGTGAAGACGTAGTTTGGAGCCGTTGCCAGCTAAATACTATTCTTAGAAAGTATACAAAACCCTTACAATGGTCAAAATATCTGGATTCACTCCCGCTCCAACGCCGAGCATCACGATATAGTCTCCCTGGCTTTTCAGCAGATTGGCCTGTTGGATGGACTTGGCAACGTCGGATGGATCGCTAAAGAAATAGGTTAAATTATTAATATAGAAATATATTAATAATAAGAATAATAGGAGTAGGAACCATATTAATTGAAAATTTCTCTTTTAGCACTTTAGATCGGCTGAACAACAACTACCTTGACGCCGTCACCATCAAAACCGTCCTCGGCGCATTTCTCCCAGCGCTGTGCAGAATGTTGACACGCTTTAGTGCACTAAAAAAAGTAGTGAAAACTTTGTTGAGGCTCACTTGTAAATACTAGGCCCATATTTCCCTTCATAATTCATGTAAAATCCGATGACATTCGCCAGCTCGCCAGCCGTCTGCGCGTCGAACAGGTCGTACATGTTGAAGTGGCTGAAGATGATTCGTGGTTTTTGGCATTTAGGTAAGACTTACTGATCGTCATATTCTCCCACAGCCGCCAAGAGGGTATCATTGCCGATGGTGAGTTTTGGGGCCAGGGTTTTGTAGAGGAAGGGTTTTAACTGAAATATTTTATGAAATTTGGGTAATAATAAGTGATAAGTTGATTAAAGGGGCTAGCAAGGCATGAATATCCAAATTTGTCGCTATGGATCCCTAGGACATCGTTTCCGGACTGCCTTCCTCGTGTTTCTGCATTTTGGCCAACATATGGGATGAAAAGGAATGCCTTGCCCCCCTTTAACGAAGGCTTGTCAAGGCATCCCAGGAGGGTCCATCCCGCATCAAAAATGATACCTTCAAGAACACGGCCTGCTGCAGAGCCGTCGAGGAATCAATCAGTAGCACAAGATCCCTGACGTTCGGATTAACCGGATATGTCGTAGTGGCTAAAAAATAGCGTTTTTCTAGCCAAGAAGTCGGCCTTACCTGGCCCTTGGGTCGGGAAAGTCGGGCATTGTGTAGGTATCTGCGGTGTAGTGGCACCTGAAATGAACAGAATTAAATAGGTGCCGTAGAGCTGATAGACGGATTGGCAAAATACTATTTACCCGTACCTGGTGATGTTGTCGTTTTCTTCGTCTTTGAAGTGGTAGCGACAGTTCCCGGAGTAGTAGTCGCTCCAGTCACCGTAGTCTTCTTCGTTTTCGAGGTGGTGGCGACAGTTCCAGTAGCAGTAGAGCCGGGGGTCGTGGTGGGTCCAGTGGCCGTGGTCTTCTTCGTCTTTGAGGTTGTGGGCATAGTTCCAGTTGGAGTTGATCCGGCTGTAGTAGTCGTTTTTTTCGTCTTAGATGTCTTAGATGTTGATGGGACTGTCGTGCCAGGAGAAACCGTTGTTTTCTTGGTTTTCTTGGTTGTGACTCCAGTTGGTGTTGTGCCTGTAGCTGGGGATGGTGTCGTAGTTGTTGTCGTCGGAAGGGTCGTGGTCAAAAGGTCTTGGAAATCATTGACAACCATGCAGAGTTGAGTGTTGTTAGATGAGGGGATGTTATCACCTTAAATAAGTTTTTTTTTTTTTTCTTTTTTTTTTTTATATTCCCGGGGAAAAATATTTTTTTATTTTTTTTTATTTTTCGAGGGGTCCCCCCCCCCTTAAAAAAAACAAAGAAGAAAAGTAAAACATAGAAAAAAAAGTTTTTTGAATTTTCAATCGTATTCTCACGATATATCACTGCTCACTCTAGACACTAAGCGAGAGGTGACTTCAGCACGCTGTCACGCTCCCTTTAAAAACAAATAATTCTTACTAAAGCAACGGCAAGGCGTTATTTATGGGATTTTTCGACCGCATTCTGATGACTCCTCCTTACTCAAGGTGTTCTAACAACTTAAGGTGACTTCAACAAGCCCTCACCCTCCCTTTAAAACCCAAATACCCCTATTAACGTACCAGTAACCTGGTTCACCACCACGTTCTTCATCGACTCCAGCTTCTTTTGCACCTCGAACCCAGAAATATCGATCGGGAAAATGAGGGCAGTAATGACATTGACGCCCTGCTTTGCTTCAGAGATTCCGAGACTATGCCAATTCTTAGGATCATCGTGTGAATACAACTTACATATTGACCTTCAGATTACTTGTCGGGAAAACTCCCAGATCGTAGTCCCCAGAAATCATGGCCATTTGGCCGAGGATCTAAAGTAAGCTACCGAAAAGCGTATTGTCTCGTACTCTTGTCCGAATTGACGCTGCGCTTCCCTCATAGTCATTCTTGACGTCATCGTAATTAATGTCCGTAAAATCGAGGGTTGAATAGAAGGGGTTGATGACGGCTGGGGCAGGTGGGGTGGGACCTAAAAATTGGAGCAGTTTAGGCTTTGGTTTAGGGTTAGCTTAGGCTTAGCCTAGGCTTAGCTTAGGCTTAGCTTAGGCTTAGCTTAGGCTTTATTCCAACACCTACATGTCCCCGGCACCGGCACGGTGACCTGCTTCTGCTCCTTATTATTGTTGTGAATGCCGACGCCGAGCATCACCGCTCCTGCGATGAGGAACAGGATAGAAACGGCCAGGATGCCATAGGAGAAGATCTAAGATAAGTCAATGGTCCTCAAAATGGATTTCTCATTTGTTTACCGGCTTCTGCCAGAAGGGCTTCTCATAGCTGGCAATGGAGTGGCGGCCCTGGTAGGTGCGGAAGGCGTCCTCGTCGCGCCCTGCCACCACCGCCGTCCCAGTCCGAGCTCATGTCTGGGGAATTAGCGGTTAAGTTTACGTTTTTTGGATATTCTCGAGAAGCAATTAAAAGTGCGCTAAAATTAAAATCTTCGAAGATTCGAATTTCCGCGGATTTTTCAATGACAATTTTTATCAAATTCCCAGCCCCTTTAAAACGCGTGAAAAGGATTTTTCGAGCCTAAGGAGGATCTGGTTTAATGTTGAAATGGCGCGAAATGAATTCACCGCGGTCGTGCGGCTGAAGCGTTGCGTGTCGCGGGCACACGCGTTGTGTTTCGCGTGTCGCTACAGTGCTGGTTATCGGGGTACAGGCGCGGTTGCGTGTCGCGGCATCGTTGGGTATCGCGGGCCTGTGCGCGCTGCGTGTCGCGGCAGCGTTAGATATCGCGGGCGTATGCGCGTTGCGTGCCGCAGCAGTGTTGCATATCGCAGGTGTAAGCGCTCTTCAAACGAAGCCCGAACTCCAGGTCTCAGAATCGGAACCCCGAAATCTCTCAGGCTCCGATCCACCAATCGATCAATCAAATCTTTATCTCCACGTGACTCACTGTCATATCCATGGATTCTGACGTGGCAAAAGGTTAAAGATACCGGTAAACGTTCTCTTTTACTCCTTTTTTCACGAGGGCCACACCCAGAAACACACGCTGATTTCGGACATCCATTCCGGGCGAGCTGATGGGAACGCGGCAGCTGGCCACACGTCTCCACGCAAATACGGGCGGCTACCGGGCGGCGTTTTTTCAAAGGGCGGAACCCCTTTGGGGTGGGGATTTGCCCGTATTAAGCTCAAGCTTACTTTTTTAAGCTTTTTAAGCTTTGAAAAACAAAAATTCGCGCGAGACAATTTTCGTACTTAGAAACTTAACTTTTGTGTTTTTGCAAAATAGAAGGAACAACCTTTCTTGATTTCAAATCTTGTAAAACTTTCCAAGCTTGATAAGCCCGTCTCAAGGCCAAAATCAGGGGCTGCTTCAAATTCTGAGCTAAAATGTAAAAGAAATCATAAAAGTTGGACCAAAAAATTTAAAATCTCGGTTTTCGGGAGCAGAATTTTTTTATTTTTTGCAATATTTGGCGATTTTAAACCTTTATAAGCCGATTCTGACGTGATATTCTGAATCCGCGCAAAATTCTGATCAAGATCTTCTAATTCTAGCAAACACAAGCCCTACAGTAACCCAAAAATCTTCAGAATGCGCGGAACGTCAAATCATCCGTAGGCTACGGTAGTAAATCGGCTTTTCCCCAACCCGAGGTATTTAGCAGGGAATTGGAAAAAATGATGACTGTGCGAGAAGAAGGGCGGCCGCAGGAAAGAGACATTCGACTACCCGGTGCGTGGAGTAAATTTATCTGCCTTGGAAGCCAACATAGAAATTGGGGACTAAGGTGATAAGCCCCCTTTCGGGAGCCGTCCACTTGGAAAAGAGGAGGCCCGTGAATTTACGATCCCCACCGCCCAGTTACAACATGGGGGGTGACGCGGGGAGCAAACCATCGAGGCTCCTGAATTTCGGGGGCCCCCGTACTTTTCGGGGCTATTCTGCGTGAGCGATCTTTGATGATGTGGAATTCTGATTTTTGACATCAAAAACGAGCATTTTTAGCGTATTAGTAGTTTTCTTTATATATGCGAAGATGCGTTCAGGCAGCGGCTCCAGGATTCGCTTACTTACGGGGGAAGAATATGTCAAGAAGAGACACCCAGGCGTCAGCACGTGTTAGCCGTTGTCGACGAGCCTGTGCACTAATGGCATGTTAGCATGAAAAAATAATTTCAAAATACTTCAAAAGCCTCCCATTTTTCTGCATTTAAGCCATGAGCGCTGAGCTTCACCCTAAATCTCAGAGGTCTTTTTCAAAATTCAGACCTGCTGGCGGCGACAAAATAGGCCTAGAGGGCAGGCCAGTAGAGATCTTTGTAGTGGATGCAAAAACGACTATTTGTGTAGGGAGGCAGACAAGCAGAGATAATTTGGCTGCGCGAACTATTTTCAAGAAGAGCGCATTTTATGGTGGTCAGCCAGGCTTGGCATCATTTTTGTATCGAGGACGGGCTAGCAGTAAATATTTAGGTCAAAAGGAAAAGAGGCCGAGTGGTTTGACATTCAAGCAGAGATTTTTTGGGACGGACGCGATGAAGAAGAGAATATCTGAAAATTAAGTGAGGCGTGCAAAGACGATTCACAACAGCAATATTACAGAATATCGATTTACCCACGAAAAGCCTTCTTTGGTATTTATTTTGCTTTTTTGGATCATTTCCCTGCTTCCAAGACCCTTGCCGCGCCCCCGAAATTAAGCCGATTTGCCGAGGGGGGATTGATAGCGAATTATCACACTTGCGTGGGCTTACACCCGATTGGCTTCGTTTTTCGGCTTCTTGAAGAAAATGTGGAGAATGTTGCATTATGTGGCTTGCAGAAAAAAGAAAAGTGCTGAGTGTTTATTCCAAAACCATAAAAATATAGCAATGTAATTTTCAGGGCGCTACTTCATCCACCACTTCCGCTACATTTGGAAAAACCGAAAAATTTATGATCGACAATGTTGTTGATACCTTATTTTTTATTTTTTTCAACGCATTAATAATAAAATTTAATTTATTTTATATTTGATTTATCGATCCTGTCGTGCTCCCTTTGACCTCAAGGGCCCACAGTACACGCACACGCATCTGTCCGGCGGAGGGACACTGGGCTACATTAGTGCGTCCGGACATATCGAGCTTCAAAACAGATGTGATGGATAGGTAGGTAGGTAAGGCCATTAATGCTCCAGATTAGATATGCTATATATAAGGTCGAGATTTGCTTCCGCACACCATCATTACTTAGCATCTTCCTCTCTACCCCCCCCCCTCCCCATCAACCAAAAACAACTCTCCTTGACGGCTGGTGCGTTCAAAGCGACACCACTTTTGAGAAAAGTTATTTGTAATCGATATCTCTTAATATCTTTATCTTTGATATTTATATATCTGTATACCTTGATAGCTCTTAAGAACGCTACCACTCTTAATATAAAACGATCGTTACTTAGGTAGCTGTCTTCCTATGTAACTAAGCTAAATTACTTTAGTCGTTTCTACCCTTCAATCACGGCTTCTCACTTTTCGTTTTTACTTTCTCTGTTTTCTATTAACGACTTTTCATTCCGTTTTTTTCAGCCGTAACGATACCTTACAACATGCTCATGTCACTCGTTGCCCTGTCCATGGAGAAGGTCCTTCTCAAGACCTCTGGCGACACCTTCCTCGCTGGGGTCTCCTTCATGTACGCCGCAGACCTCTCCCCGGATCGGTTAGTTTTATGTTTCAGCTTCATAATTCTATTTTCCGTGAAATATTTTTACGTTTTTTAGCATCACCGTGCAACGTACGCACTCGGGCATGTACGTGATGATGTTCCACTCCAAATGCGACATCCGCCCGTTTGCGGTATGGATTTTAGAAATAATTATTACGGCCGCGGTATTTTTGATATTTTAAATTTAGGTGTGATTTGGGCAAGCCATTTCTTAAGGCGGCCAAAAATATGCTAGACGAATTAATTCCGGCCCGATAAGATTTCATCTAAATTTTATTATTTCATAAAGAGGAAATGCTCCAAAACTAACGACGCCATTTATAAATAACTCCGAATTTTTCAAGATGCTTATTACTTTGTTTTAGGCAAACTACGCCTCTTTCGACAGAGTCCTACAAGGAATCGCTCACCTTAGCGCGTGGCACCTGAAATCGATCGAATTTATCGACATCCAGTTCCGGTCGAGGGATATGCCGCTCTTGGAAAAATCGATCGAGGTAAGCCCCCTCCAGTGAATATTATCGGTATTTCCTTTCTTATAAAAACAAAGGCAATTTTTGTCCATTTTTTGTTATTAATACCAAGGCTTTTATTTTAAGATCAAACAGTTTATTTCGGTTGACAGAAATGCCAAAATTATAGCTTAAAGTTGACCGAATTTAGCATTTTGAGAATTTCCAAAGATTTTCCCTTTTTATGATATGTTAATATGTCCGGTTTTAAGGTAGGGCCAAGCCTAAAAAAGTTGCTTCGTGCTCTATAATTCTAAATAAATTAAAAAATTACACGTTTATTTACATTAAAAATATAATTAAAATTATGTTTACATTAAAATATATTTGAAGGATTAGATTTATTTGCGTTTTTTAGCAAGTTGGCGCGGAGCTGGTCATGCTGCGCAATTGCACATACCCCGGAATCCTGCACGGGGAGGAGTCGCAGAAGCTGCTCAGCATCCTGAATAGGTAAATTAAACAAAATTTCAAAGAACAGACAATTAAATTACAAAAAAAATAAAATCAGAATTAAAAAACTAATCAATTTTGATTTTTCAGGAACAAGAAAGGAGTTGTTTGTGAGTACGGCAACGCCCGGCTGAAGCTTCGTTTAAGCCCGCGTCCGAATCCGATTCCTGTTATTCCTGGGCTTGGACAGCAAAAGTAAGTATCATTTATGAAAACTTTTCTGATACCTGCTAAGTTTAGAATTAACTTTTATTATGATTTTAAATTATAAAATAGTGAATGTAAAAATTATTATTTGAATTTTTCCAGCTATCTCGACGAGGCTGTGGTTTTGATGATGGCGGCAGCAGCTGGACAGCGTGTGCCGAACCACAGGGCCAGGCGATAAATGTAATCTAGTAAAAGTTATGCCGTAAAATTCTTAACGTCTATTTAATGTAGTAACGGGTTCAGTCGCATATTTTGCCCCAATTTTGTGTAAAGTCTACTCCATCTTGTAAAGGTCTTGCGTAACATTCTTAATTTGAATAAAGGTGCCAAGAATAAAGTGTCAGCAGCATGTTTTTTCAAAGAAAAACACGATGAAATATGCAAAAATAGGGTTCATTATCTTTGATTTTCAGGTTTTATTCTTGCGCTAATAATCTTTTTTTTGTCTCATTTAAGATAGAGTATTTTGTATTTTTTATGCAAAATCTTAGCAAAAATCCGTTTATTCAAAAAAATATAGAGTTCAATACATTTTTATACAAAAGGAATGCAAATTCATCGTCACGTTTTCTTTACTCGTTTGCCATCTGGAAGACTGCACGAATGCTGAAAAGGCAAACGGTGTATTAATAATTTGAATTTAACCATTAATGCAAAAAATATATAACTATACCAACGATTAAAAATAATTATAGTTAAAAGGCCTACCATTTTCCCTCGCCCATCAAATCAATAGCTTCTTGGATCTGGTCGAGCTGGTATCGCTGCGTGATCATCGGGTCGGTCTTGATTTCCCCGCTTGTCACTTTGTCGACAAGTACCGGGAAGTCATCTACCGTATGCCAATCTAAAAAATATTATGTTAGGTATACCGAAATTTTTAAAATACCTCCAATACATCCTCCAGTCACGGTTCTGCCCTCTAGGATCAACCAGGTGGGGAAGGTGATTTGCTGGTCCTTGGGAGGTACGCCGAGAATTACAGCAACACCGTAGCCTTTCTTTACTAGTTCAACAGCCCATCGCTAAACTTTTGCGCATTAAAGAGAGCCTAGAGACGGCTGGATTTTTTGCCAGACGAATCAAAGTTGTTTTTTTGAAGGATCCGGACAGTAAAATTCAATTTTCTTACCATGCAATCACCATTTCCGACGCATTCGATCGATTTATCAACCGGTCCATATTCGTCGAGGAACCATTCCTAAAGTGGTTCCATAATTTCGAAACGACCTAACGACAGTCGTTGCGTAGTAAAACGTAAAGCGTATCATTCCGCAATTTTTTTTAGCCTCCCTACCGCAAAATTCTTATCCTTGGGGCAATCTTCCGGGTTGACACACTGCGTGGCGCCCATTTCTTTTGCTAAAAATGGATTTCATCAAAGATTTCTAGCACCTTACCGGTGTCAAATTTAATTGGTTTCGTGTCGATGCAGATGATATCTTTGGCTCCGCAGTGTTTAGCGCCTTGCATGGCCGAAAGTCCGATGCATCCGGCGCCAATAATGGCAACACGTTCGCCTTCTTTGATCTGAAAGTGTATAGATAGAGTGTTCTAAGGACTTTTCTGCTATTTTAAGACCTTAATTTAACGCTTATGGCGGCAAACAAATCTTAGGAAACGTGAAAATTCACTCACCTGAGCGGTATTCAAGGCACCTCCATAGCCGGTGGCCAATCCACAACCAACGAGACAGGCTTTGTCCATAGGAGCGTGTGGATTAATCTTAAGATTTTACGACATTTCCAAGTCTTATTATTAAGGTAAGACTTTGCTTTACCCCCCTCCACAGCAGAAGGGTCTCAAAGTTTTCGCTATTTTCGCTTATTTGATCAGGGTTTTTGCAACGCCATTCGATAGAGCGTCGAAAAATATACCAAGAGTTTTAATCTATAATAATGTAAGATTAAAAAGTTATAGCCAAAAACTTCAGGCTGAGGGGCTAAGGTAAAGTGTAACCCTTATTAATCATACCTTGCACAACGAAATTCTGTTAACAACGGTGTACTCACTGAAGCAGCCGAGCCCAAAAGAGTGGTATACCTTAACAGTTTATGAGTTGTCGGACCATTTAAAGTATCACCTCCTTCCCCTGACACTTAATCCGGCAGGTACCGTCCTTCATCGTAGCGGTCAGGGAGGTCATATCGGTCCTAAAGGTATGTAAATTTCGCTTCTCGAGTGGCTTACAAGGCAGCATCGCACATATTCGTGTCGCCCCTCTTACAGTACTCGCACTTTTTGCACTCCGGGAATGGCGTAGGCATGACGATGTCTCCTAGAAGACAATGAAGATTTCCGACAATTAAGTATTCATACCTGGTTGGAACTCCTTCTCGCCGGGTCCAACGCTTTCTACAACGGCGGTGGCTTCATGGCCAGGGACGGCTGGGTATTTGGCTAAAAAGACGTAATTTACGAGGTTTTAACAATATTATAGTTTATGATAGATTTTATTATAGTTTTAATTCCTACCTTCTTTCATCCAACCGCTAATAATGGCAACATCGGTATGGCAGAGGGCATTGTAGAGGATCTGGAGTAAACTGAGGCGATGATTGCGACCAGTAGGCAAGCAAAAGAGAGAGAGAGAGCCAGAGAGAGAGAGAGAGAGAGAGAGAGAGAGAGAGAGGAGAGCGAGTAACGTTATCAATTTTTACTTACCTTGATACGAATCTCCTCCTCCTTCGGTGGATAAACTTCCACCATCTCCACGCGCAAGTCCTTGGGTCCCCAGGCGACAGCGGCACGGCATTTAATAACCTAAAAATTCTAAACAATTAAACCAATAAAACCTAGGTCACCTCTCCTTCAAAGTCGGGCTTCATTTCGATATCTTTATGTGCTTGCGGTCCAATGTTATCTGAAGCAAATAGGGCTTCGATCATTTTTTTTTGAAGGAGGCGGGCGGATATTGAAGCAGTAAGGGCTCAATGAAGGGCCCTAGAGCGAAGAGGTCTTTATACGAAAGTACGGCACATCCTCTCGTGCTTGTTGTCCGTTAGGGGGTTAGGGTAGCGAGAGGTGTGGAAAAGGCCTTATTTATAGGGCGCGAGGAGAGGGGAGCCATGGGGGGTGTTTTTCTCGGTAAAGTCCGCTTTTTAGGGTCCGAACGGCGGGTGGGGGAAGCTAAAGGGCAACGAGCCGAAAGAGACTAGACTGCATTCGGGCAATTTGCATATCACAAACGCCAAAAATCAGAACTTGGTTGAATTAACATGTGCTTATTAACTTGAAAATAAGATAAATTAAACGTGAAATTTTATGTAATGCTAATAAGAATTAACTATGGAAGTTCCTAAAAAACCTGGAAAACTTAGTTTTGCCAGCAGAATAATAGGATTACACAAATGCGCAAGAAACTGCCTCCTAGACGACAAATTTGTGTCTGAGCCTCACAAAATGGCCTCCCGACTAGAAGGAGGCGGGGTTGTTGTTGTCGTGGTGGTGGCATTTGTTTACGTGCCCTCGGTGTGTACTTCTGCTTTTTTGGGGCTAGCGGCCCGTTGGCTTGCGTGCGGAATTGTGGTCCCGACAAACTTATTTTTTACCTTTTCTCCCCCGCTCGTTCCCTATCTCTCTCTCTCTCTCTCTCTCTCTCTCTCTCTCTCTCTCTCTCTCTCCCTCTTTCTCTTGCTCTTTCGCTTTTCATCTCCCTGTCGCCCTTCTCTCTAATTTTTTTTTAATTTTCCCAATCTCTCCACTGACCAGAAGTCACTTGTTTGTCTCTATCTATTTTTGTTCATGCATCGTATAGCATCGCTCTCTCTCTGTCTCTCTCTCTCGCTCTCTCTCTGTCTCTCCCTTGCCTGAATAGCTCGGCCTTATAGGCTTCTATCCGATAGACAAAGACAAAAGAATACTTTATTTACATAAAAGAGAAACACGATTTGAGCGTTTAGTGTGCTGACAGCTCGAAGACGGCACGGATGCTGTAAGATACCGGCATTTGATTTTTCAGAGCTTGCTAACCATTTCCCCTTATCCATTTGCTGAACGGCATCCTGGAACTGCTCAAGGTGGTAGTGGTGGGTGATCATCGGCTCCGGCGTAATTTCACCAGCCATCAGTTTGTCGACAAGTTTCGGGAACTCATCGACAGTGTGATAATCTTAAAATACAGGTGAAGCCGGATCATTTCCGTAGCTTATCCTTTCATTCATTTGACCTCCATGTCTTTCAGGTAAAGTTACTACTTCTGCCACTCACCTCCAACACATCCCCCTAGAACCGTTCGTCCCTCCAGAAGAAGTGCAGGTGAGATCTCCAGCTTATCTTCAGGTGGCTGAACACCAAGAATCACGGCTCGTCCCCAACCCTTGGACACAATCTCGATCGCCTGGCGCTGAAACGGGTCATTTTGCTGTTGTTGTTGGGGCTAGACTGCAATGTGGTAGGGAGGCTCTGGGAGGTGTACTCTATGCAACCAACTCTGCTGCCCTCGAATACAACAAAAAATTTTGAAGTCAACACCAGTGTAGTTGGCGGCCAGAGAGAGATGGAGGGTTGAGAGTACAGAGATGTATCGAGACTGAGAGAGAGGGAGAGAGAGAGAGTGAGAGTGAGAGAGAGAGCGAGAGAACCCGCAGAGTTCGTCATCTCCTTACCATACAATCCACATCTCCCACGCACTCCAACGATTTGTCCATAGCCCCATGTTCCTTGGTAAACCATTCTGAAAATTCGGTCCCCTCCGGGCAGTCCTTCGGATTCACGCACTTTGTGGCACCCATTTTCATGGCTAAAGCCCAGTTTGAGAAACGAGCGTCGGCATACCAGCATCAAATTTCTTGGGGTTGCTGTCGATTGCGATGATTTCAGCAGCTCCGGCATGTTTGGCGCCATGGACAGCAGATAGGCCAATGCAGCCAAGCCCGATGACGGCAACTTTATCGCCTTCGCGGACCTGAACGGAGAGTTGAGAAGTACAATATATAGGCCCGCTAAGAACAGGCCGGATTGTCAACGCCATAGCTAGTTTTATTTGGCTTAAAGGGCACGTTCAGGGACGTTTTTTTGGAAAAAAGCAAACATTTTCGCCGCGGCTGGGGGTCGAACCCAGGCCCCCCGCTCGGGCGGCGGGGATGGATAGCAATCAGCCACAGCTACAACCTGGCGAGGGGCGCCCCACGCCGCAAAGGAGGGGAATGGCCTGCCACGCCACGGGCAGGCAGTGCGCGCGGTCCCTATGTCCATAGGGTGTACACGTTGGGACGAGTACACGGCCCCTCCCTGAACGTGCGCTTTAAACGTTTCGGTGGCGTCGGTAAGGTCCCTTAAATTTAAAAAACAGCCCACCTGAGCTGTATTTACCGCGGCGCCATAACCAGTAGCGATTCCACAGCCGACCAGGCAAGCTTTATCAGCGGGCGCTTTCGGGTTAATCTTAATTCGCGAGATCCAAAAAGTTCCGTAAATTACCTTGGCCAATGCGCACTCCTTGACCACGCTGTACTCGCTGAACGTGGCGATACCAAAACCGTTGAACACCTGAAATGGCCGATTAAGTGAATAAATGTCGGATAAAAAAGTTACAACTAGAAAACGCACGTCTTCCCCTCGACATTTGATCCTCGTAGTACCATCGCCGAGTGGCATTGTTAGCTGATTCAAGCTAATCCAAAAAGTTTGAATTTTCAAATTTTACTTACTCCATCTCCTCACAAAGGTTCGTCTTGCCACTCGTGCACATTTTGCATTTATTACATTGCGGGAACGGGGTTGGGATTACGATATCGCCTGAAATTAGCGTCCTCGATGTTCGTTTATGGATTACCAGGTTGAAGTCGTGTCACGCCCTCCCCAACGCTTTCCACCTCAGCTGTTGCCTCGTGGCCGGGGATGCAGGGGTATTTTGCTAAATTTAACAACGTATGTATAATGATGAAAAATTTACAAGAGGAATAAAGCTTGAAAATTAAGCTAAATAAAAAAAATCGGGATTCTTCTTACCTCCAACCACCCATCCATTAATCAGGGCGATATCGGTGTGACATAATGCGTTGTAGAGCATCTAAAAACATCGAAAGTTTTTATTTGTAGTTTATTGTTGTATTTTGTAGTTTATACCAAATAGCTCACCTTAATGCGTACCTCCCCAGCCTTGGGCGGGTCGACCTCAATTTCTTCGAGCTTGATGTTTTTCTTGCCCCAGATGACCAGAGCTTTGCATTTGATCGTCTAAAAAAAATTAAGTCTAAATTTCAAATATCAATTTATTTTCATAGTTAATGTGATCTCCAGGGACCCCTAGTCTTAAAAAATCTCTTAAACCCTTAAAAAATCGATAAAAAAGTTTACCTGACCGGTGCATTCCATTCGCGTCTTGTTCCCACTTTGATTCGGGGCCTGAATATCGGCTCCAGCCGGATCGCATGCAGAAATGGCGGCAAACATTTTTAGTAGTACTTTCTTTACAATTTACACTTGCAAAGGCAGGAATACCGGTATTTCGACGCTATTTATATGGGATGGGCGCTCATTTTCCGTCCCTCTTTTTGCAGCCCTTTGAGGGAGGGGCAGTCAATATGTTTTTCTGCACTCTGGGTACTCTTTTGAGCTGACGCTAGGTTGTGGGCCAGATCCAAAGAAAATAATAGGGTTTGAGGTCGAAGGTAGAGTTTGCATTACGCACTTTAAACATGCATTAAGCATTATGCCGGTAGGTTATAGTCTATCATGTCATTTAATAAATTTAGATGTAAATCTTTAACATTTTCCAATAGTTTACAAGTTTTTACGGAACGCTGCGCGAAGATGGAAGCGTCTATGCGCCGCGGCACTGTCTGATCTGTAAAACGCACCTTTCTTTCAGTTGACATAACTAGCAATAATTTGAGTAAAACGAGTAGCCCCTCGCTTTTTGGCAAAATGGCAGCAGTGTAATGAAAGATACGCAGTAATCCCGAAAGCGAACATCAACAACAAAAATTAGCATCTCCTTTTTCCATTGTTATTACCACTCTGCCATGGAAATCCAGGTATTTTCGTAGGTGTAAACAGTCTGGGAAAGTACTACACTTTATTCAGGGCCAAAATCTACTCGTGCCGGGCCAGGGAGATGACGGAACGGATGCTGAAAATCAACCAGAATAATTGAAATAAATCACTAGTCCAAATACCATTTCCCCTGCTTCAGCAGCTCGACGGCCTGGTTTACATCTTTCAACTCGAAACGGTGCGTGATCAGCGGATCAATATTGATGGCGCCGGTCTGGATCTTTTCAACGAGTTTTGGCGCGTCTTGCACGCGGTAATCTGATGATATCGTTTTTATAGCTTAATTTTCGTGCATACCTCCATAACAGCTGCCCAAAATCGTCTTACGTTCCAGGAAAACTAGTGGGTTGATGCTGAACTCCTTGCCGGGGGCGCCAAGCCCGACAATTACCGTGCGGCCCCAGCCCGGTTTCGTGATGTAGACAGCATTTTTCTAACGAAAGATACGGTAAGGTAAGTACGGACGCTCAGGCTTGGGCTTAGGCTTAGGCTTAGCTTACTGTAAAGTGTTTTTACTCAGGCTGGCGTTTTAGAATGGGACCAAGCCTATCTTGTGCAGAATTTTTCGCTGATTCAGAAACTGGTTTTCAAATTTGCTGCCGACCTTTATTTAAAAAGTTATTCGACATTTAGGCTAAAAAAGTTGACTAAATCTGGATTTTTTGCGTTATTTTTCAAGTTGTCGCCACCTCCGACGTTAAAACTGGCTCGGTAATGGTTTTAGAGGTCCAAGCACGATTTTATGCAAAAAATCATGTGTTTTTGTGCAAAAAGCAAAAGAAGTTGTACCGGGCGGGGCTCGAACCGCCGCCCTGTGCCTGGCAAGCGAACAGCTTACAAATGCACCATGGTGTCAACTGGGTAGGGGGCTTTGGGAGGGTAGATAAGGGGCACAACAATACCTGCACCCAGACAGGGAATAGTGGGCCAGCATCCGAATTTATGCCGTTTTTAAGCTTAATTTAGACCAAAAATGACTTTTCAACGCGAAGTCCGTAGCAAATTTGGAAAACGGATTCGGAATTAGCAAAAAAATCTGAACAAGATAGGCTTGGTCCCCTCCTAAAATGCCAGTCTGAGTAAAAACACTTTACAGTTAGGCTAAGCTCAGGCTTAGCTTAGGCTGAACTTATACTTTCGTAACAACGTTAAAATACCATGCAATCGATATTCCCAATACATTCAATGGCTCTGTCGACGTGTCCAAATTTTTCGATGTACCACTCCTGAAGAGAATTTGTATGCTGATGTACTGTCCAATTCCAACTTACAGCAAACGGCTTCCCCTCGGGGCAATCCTTAGGATTCACAAACCCTGTTGCTCCCATTTCACGAGCTAAATCAATTAAAATTTTTGGATGAGGATTTCGATACCAATTTTCTCCTTGTCGGGGTTGATGTCGATGGCGAAGATCTCCTTGGCACCGGCATTTTGCGCTCCATGCATAGCCGAAAGCCCTACGCAACCAGCCCCGAATACGGCCACGCTATCATCAGGACGAATCTAAAGATTCTAAATTTTCAAGCCTACGCTCAATCCTTATACTTTGGCCTACTCATCATACCTCAGCCGAGTTCATCGCCGAGCCAAAACCTGTCGTGAATCCACAGCCGACCAGGCACGCCTTTTCCATCGGAGCTGCCGAATCTATCTGGATTCCACTTTTTCTTGGGTTTTTTTTCAATAAGGAGACCTTGGCCAACATTGTCGCTTTGACGACCGTATACTCGCTGAACGTCGAGGTCCCGAAGAAGTGCGAGACCTGCGTATTATCAGGATTTTTCAGCTTTTCGCCCGCCTACCTTTTGGCCTTTGCATGTGAACCTGGAGGTACCGTCGCCCATATCGGCAAAGAAGTTGGTAAGGCTGAAATTTTGGAGGTTGGAGCATTATAATCGATTTAACGTAGCGTAACTTATTAAAAACGTGATAGAGATTCCCCTAAAAAACATTTAATTTACTGACTTACCTAAGCGTCTCGCAAAAGTTGTTGTCGTTCCTCTTGCAATTCCCGCATTGCAGACATTGAGGCATGAAAATCGGAATCACGGCATCACCCAGATAAGAATATTTTCATTTTTTTTGTAATTTTTATACCAGGCTTGAAATTCGTCACCCCTTCTCCAACACTTTCCACAATTCCGGTCGCCTCGTGACCCATTATAACCGGGTAGGGGGCTAAAAAGCTGATAATTTTAATGCACAAAATTTAACCCGGCATTCCTCCGCCAATAAAGTGCAGATCGGTATGGCAGAGGGCATTGAAAAGTACCTAAGATCTATGAAAACAACCGTTAAAAATGTTACCTTCACTCGAACTTCCCCCTTTTTCGGCGGCGCCACCTCGATAGTCTCGACTTTCAGGTCATTAGCCGCCCAGAGGACCGCGGCGCGGCATGTAATCGACTAAAAATCAATTGATTTTACTTAATATAATTCAAGCGTCTACAAAAAACGTAATAGTAAAACGTTATTTTTTTGGCAAACGTAATAAGGCCAGCTGTAGTAAAGCAACCAGCTTTTTATGGCACAAGTAGGCTAAATTATGTCAAACAAACCGTTGGCACCGTCCCTTTAAAATGTCAAAGATCGTAAATTACCTTTCCTTCCGTGCTCACCGCCATCGTTTTGACTGAAAATGAAAAAGTGAATAGTCAACTACGCCAAAGCAGCCAAGCGTGAAAAACGCTCTGCAAATAGAAAACTGTAAGGGATCGGGGTCCCTAAAAACAAAAATAGGGAGCGCAGATCATCGCCAAAACGGGAAAATTCCGGGCAGCGAATTGGGGAAATGTTCTTTAATCGAATTTCCAGTTTATGTCTCGGCGTAGCGTCGTATCCTTCTCTACGCAGGGATAAGGACAATGCAAGACCGAGTATTCGCAACTGCCTGAAATCGTAGACTGCTAGTAAATTCCCGCTATCTTTTAACTCAAAGTTTCTTGCGATGTAATAATGGCACCACGCTGGATTCGATGGCGCGCATTACAAACAAACGATATCGAAAGATGTGACATCCTCGCAACCTGGGATCTGCAGAAAATCGTCCCGCCCCTCCCAAAAACGACGATGATCAAGATAGAGCGTCGTGCATACGATGAAACCTGGCGATCGCCTCCGATAAACCTCGCTGGGTCCATGCATCTTCCCGCGCGGCAGTGATCCAAAACTAGATGAAAGTTTCAGCGTTCAAGAAACAACGCGTATCGCCATGCAGCAAAGCACACCACCATTTCGAACCACTGCAAAACCTAACCTTTCACGTTCTTCGATAACATAGTCGTCTAATGGGTGGAATCGCTTTATTGATAGAACATTCAAGGTAACAAAAGTGTGAGGAATCAAGTCTTCCAAAACAACCGGAGATCGAGGAAGACCTCGTAAAAGAAAACAATAGAAATGGACCCAAAGATAAGCAAGGATTGACGTCGATAAAAGTTGAAATCATCGGTATAAGTTACGAAAAAGGCCCGTCTAGACGCTGCGGATCAACGTGATGTTGTCGCCCTTCAGCAGGATTCGTCCGATCTAAACAAGAATAATGAAAAGGAGACCCGGGGTACCTTTGAGCTGTTTGAGGTTTTTACATTGACTTCTTCGGCCTCGTCGACAACGATGTTCATGTACTCGTCGAAGCCAAGGATGTAGCCTTCGATTCTGGAAAAAAGCTAGATTATCTAACCAAGAAATTAAAAGGCGGCACACTCAATAATAAGCAACTCATAACAAACCCAACCTGGTTGTGACATTTTCATACAGCCAAAACTGGACGCGCGTTCTTCCCTGGAGGTACCGGAAGATGAGGTTGATGGGTTGGACCATCACCTTCTGAACTTTGCCGCGTGCGCTCATCTTTGCTCTGGAAAAGAACTATAGTGATAATTGATAAAGAAATCGAGAATAGAAATTTAGAGAAACAGCATGCTAAAACAAATTCAGTGCGTGTCAACGTTCTTACACACATGAAATTTTGAGGTGCCTTTAAGGCCTACGAGTATAAATCGTCAAGTAATTCAAAATATCAAAAGCAATTCTAAAAAGCGAAGATTTTTAGAAATAAACCGCGAAGAGCATTTAGAAATTTCGAATCCTGCTGGTCCAACGAGTTACGATCAGCGCACAAAGAGAGGTGTCAATTGGAGCGCCCGTAGTCAAGGAATTGACAAAATCTTACCGAACAAAACGGTTGAACAAGCTTCACAAAAATATCGAAATGCACAATTTATCCACTAGAAAAACATATCAAAATCTAAAAAATCATTGTTGCTTCTTCCCGTATTCATCCTTGAGACTGCGCTTGTACATCAGGCGGTAGAAAAGAGTCGGCCAAAGCCATCTGAAAAAGAGAAATTTTTGAACGAAAACGAAACGGTTACCTCAAGAAAATTCCGGTTCTGTGGACGAACGGGGCTAGGATGAGCTCGATGTCTCTTCTAAAAAAATTAGGTTTATCAAGGCGCTGTAAAAGTAACTACCTTTCCGCGGAATCCAGGATAGCTTTGGCCGAATATTCTGAAGAATAGCCCTTGGCTTGGTCCTGGTCCTCCTTTGCCACTGGTTGCCCATTGATGTCAAGAGCCTAAGAAAGGATCTGATAGCCGAATTCTTCTCACCTTCGCGCCAAATCCGGTATTCATATAGCCAGCCGACACGATGAGGATCTGCAGGTTGTGGCGCTCCTCGCCTCGCATCGAATCGAAGAAACCCTAAAGGAAATTAAATCGAAGTAGAAGAACTAAGTACCTGCAGAGCGTGCTTACTCGCCGAATATGCGCTTCGATATGGCACTGCAACGCGCCCTTGCAAGCTGCTCGTAACAATGATACACCCTAAAAAGTTGAAGTTGAAATGCTTAAATTGGCCACACCTTCGTCCGGAATAAACGGCAGCAGGGCTTTTGTCACCGTGATGTGGCCAAAGTAGTTTACCTGGAGTAAAATATTAAATAACAAGTAAAATGGCATGCTTCCATAATTTGTCGCTGAATCTTGATCGGCGTGTCGGTAATCGGGCCGCGATTCGAGAGACCGGCGTTGTTGATGAGGACATCGATCGTCTTCCCGTCGATCGACAGCTCGACCAGTTTTTCCAGATCTGTCGGCTCGCAAATGTCCAGGTATCCAAAAGTAACTTTCCAATTTTTTTTTCGGATAATAGTTACCGGTATGCCGGCTCGTGCTTGTTTTGAACACCAGACGCCTTCAGCTCCTCGGCGAGCTCACGAAGCTTGTCAATCGAGCGGGCGGTGAGGATCAGCTTTGCGCCACGTGCGTACAGCTCGGTGGCCAGGGCGCGGCCAAGACCCGTTGAAGCACCTGGATAAGGAAATGTAAAGGCATTTAGAAAATCAAATTACCTGTAATCAGGACAGTTTTGTCGCGGAAGCTGAGGCGAGGTTGGTTGTGCGGGCCGGGGACGAGCTTCTGGGCCAACTTTGAAATTGCGTAGAGGCCGGCTGGTAGTAAGATCCATTGGATGTTGCTGAAAATAGAATCAATTCCTTTATTCAGCCTAACCTTCCTAGTAATAACACAACGTATTTTTTAAAGTTTTTAATAATTTCCGTTTACGGAAAAGCCCTCACAGGTTCTCTGTAAATTTAAAAATTCTGCACGTTTTCGACTTCTTTTATACATCTTGGACCAAAAAAATACAGTACCTTTTCAAATGCTGCACCACAACATCCAGAGATTCGTGGAGATCCATACGGCTTCTTCCTGAAACACTAATTGCGGTTTTGAGCAAGGAAAACAAACAACAACCTAGCGTTGCATAAGTTTTGTCAAGAAACCAATAAAGCGGGGGGCCGCGATGCCAAATCGACCGCGCTTATCGCAAACAACTGCGCCGGCACTCCGGCTGCAGACTACAGAGTGGCCTTGGCAGAAAACAACGCGCCCCAATGCATGAAAAAGCTCCTCAAAAACCTCTTTAGGTGTCGCCGGCTTGCACGTGTCTATAATCCGCATGTGATTTCGGTGAAGTGAAATGACTTCTAACACTTTATTGCAATCAATGTTATTAAAATGGAGAGCATATTACAGGCGATACCCATAGCGTGGATTAGGCTTCTAAACATAAAAGGCGCAAAATAAGTAAAACACATCGTGACGGGGGTATTTTTTGGCTGGCACAAAAGGCTGTGCCATCGAAATATTAGGGATAACTTGAAGGGCTGATTGTCTGGATGATGGAATAGGACCCGCTACTTCGTTGAATACACACACAAATAATCAGCTAGCAATGATCGGCACATATAAGGGGGAATTTGAGTTAGTTGTGGGAACGCACCAAAACTAGAAAAGTCGGAAAGACTAAATTTTAGGCCGAGGTCAGGAAACGAGAATTATATATCCGGATTCCGTTGGAATTGCATAAGGATGAGATACGGGTAGAAGGCCGGTTCTAAATTAAGACTACCGTCTGGCCCTGTGATTCTGCGGACGTGGTGCTGCCGGCGCCATCATTGAAACGGCATCATCATCGGGAACGCTGAAAAGAATTACATAAAAAAGGAATGACAATTTACTTTTGCTGTCCAAGCGCAGGGACGTCGGGGGCCGGTGCGGTCGGGCGTCGGCATAAGCGATGCTTCAGCCGTGTGTCGCCGTATTCACAGACAACCGCTTGCTTTTTCCTGAAAAAAAAGAATAAAACTAACGATAGAATAAATTGCCTGTTCAACGCGTTTAGAAGCTTCTGCGATTCCTCGCCGGGCTGGATTCCGTGGTATGTGCAATTCCGCAACACGACCAGGTCAACGCCTAGTTTCTAAGAAAAAGCAAATGTCAATTTGTTCAACAAAGAACTTACGTCGATCGTTCTCTCCAAGTGCGGCATGTCCTTTGACCGGAAATCGATGTCGACGAATTCAATCGATTTTAGGTGCCACGCGCGGATGTGTACGAGTCCACGGAGGACTCTGTCGAACGATGCATAGTTTGCCTAAAATTAGATGAAAATAATGAATCAAAATTTGTACCGCAAATGGCCGGATGTCGCATTTGGAGTGGAACATCAAAATGTACTTCTTGTCTTCCTGTGTCCGCATCACGGAGACCCTAAAAAGGAAAATAAGAGATTGCAAAGGACAAATTTACCGATCTGGGGATAGGCCCGCGCTGTACATGAAGGCAACCCCTTCGAGGAACGTGTTGCCAGAGGTCTTCAGAAGAAGCTTCTCGGTGGCAAGGGCTACCAGTGACTTCATCGGTGTGTGGGCCATTCACAGGGCTGAAAAAGATGGTAAATTTAATACAGAAAGCAGAAAAACGATAAATCTTTGAAAGGTCAATGCGAAAAACGCGGAAGCTGCCTATCATAACGAAGAAATTTGAACCGTTCGTGCAGAAAAAAAAACTAAAGCTCTTTTTTCGCCCTAACTGGGAGAGAACA
This sequence comes from Mesorhabditis spiculigera, assembly GCA_958295435.1. Taxonomy (NCBI): domain Eukaryota; kingdom Metazoa; phylum Nematoda; class Chromadorea; order Rhabditida; family Rhabditidae; genus Mesorhabditis; species Mesorhabditis spiculigera. The sequence goes on from CATQJA010002205.1 coordinate 151,532, forward strand.
ACTGCTTTACGCTGGGTCACCGTGGTCAGTTTGAGCGACAGGGGGAAGTGAACCCTGGGTGTTGTCTGGGTCAATCGTATAGTTGAAAAAAATGGATAATGCATTCCTTTCGAAAAGTGGTCATAGACTTGACACGAAATAAGCTAGTTTGCTTCAAAAAATTAGAAAGGGCAGCGGCAAGCTAAATGACGTCTATTGTGAGAAAAATACGCCAAGAAGTCAAAAACCAAGCACAGAAACAGTTAGAAAGGAGCGGTTCAAAGGGAAACATCTAATTAAACCCGGAAATGTGACTGCACCCGGCGCAACGGTCCAACGAACGTGTGCGGGCGACGAGGAAGCGGCAAAAAAGGACTGGCGTCGGGCCGGTAGCCAGCAGACGTCCGAAATGTCCCCCCCCCATCCCTCGTGTCGCGCAAATAAACGGCCAAATTTGGAAACGCCGAGCAAGGATGAGGACGGAAGAGACGGATGGCTCGCACCGGGGGCCTAGGGGTCAACGGACCGTTGGGGGACCCATTGATCCGGGTGTGGCCCAGAGCTGTGGTCATCAATTGGGCAAACTGTCGGGGCGACGCTGGGACTGGGAAAAGTTATCTCACCTTCATGTGGACCGTGAAAAGCGGGCGAGTAAATGAAAAATATCGAAAAATAACCGGCGCCCGTACGTAATACAACGCTGGACAGTACGTACTGTGTTAAGAGGTATTGTCGCGTACACGAAAGTTGATTTTCCGGGTTTCCGTTATTAAAAACTTGTTTAGCTTTCCTTTCATTAGTAAATAGAAAAATATAGATTGTTTTAGTTCTATTATGTTACTTTACGATAATTTTTTACCTGGATTTTCTAATGCACATGACTTTTTATGAAAGGAATTTGATTAGCCTTGTTCGGGTGCAGTTTTATAAAGAGAACATCATGCCACGGCCTTTCAGAGCGCGCACGAGAGGGGTGGTCGGGGCGTGGTGTAGTGGTATAAGGCGGCGGTCCAGCCCCGAGACAGGGGATGCGGGTTCGGTTCCCGGGGCCACAGCCGTCTGCATTTTCTTTTTGCTTTTTGCTCCAACCGTTCATAATAGGTTGCCGTAACGCTATAAAACCAAAAAAAGCCAGCCAGCACCTTCTGTCCAGGCCGAATAGGCCAATAAAATCGCAAGCTCATTTGCCCTCTTCCATGTCCCGCTCGCTAAATTTCTACGCTAGGATATTCTAAAAATATGTGCGAAAGATAGAGCGAAGTCTGTTCCATGTCCCTAGGCCGTAATTATAATCGAAAACCGTCGTCGAAAAACGTTCTGGCCAGTTGAAAACTTCTGAAAACTTCGACTGAAACCGTCAAGTAAATCTCAAAAACCTCAAGTTTAGGTTTTATCTGGGTGGTTTATAACAGAGAGTCTACAAAAAAAAATGCAATTCAGGTCCTTGGGCTAGTATTTAGCTGGATACAAGCCCACTCGATAACTGACACCTCATTTTTCAAACTTCAAAAAATCAGAAGTCCCGTTTGCCACGCTCAATTTTCGCGAAACCGCTTTCATAAGATAAAGAAAATTCTCTTCTATTTTTCCAGCGTTCAAGTAGATTATGAAAGTCGCGTAGAAAAAAGTTACAGCGTGATGAAAGTAAAAATTTTTTTGCCCCTTTGCTTTCTATCCAGTTACGCGAGGGTTTTGGAGCGCGGCGTAGTCTAGCTCCCCCGGCCTCTTTCGTGCGCGTTTTTCTTAAAGGATGAATTGTAGTGATGCGAAAAGGTTTTTTTCAACCAGCAACCGAATCCTTACATGAAAACAGTTTATGGGCGATGTGTTGAAGTCGTAAACGAATAGCAAGACCAAAAATCGAACCAGCTTTCGATTTTTGGCATCCCATTCGCATAAAAATCCGACCGCACCCAACTGACAACCGCCCAGGATTTCACTTCTTTGCCAGTCCGCTGCCAGAAGAAGCTGAACGGGTGAGGAGCCAAATTGAAACTAATCGAGCAGCGGGTTGCTGAAGAGGGAATTAGCGAGTGACTAAAGGCCGGCTGGTCGGCTTGCACCGAAGCGGGGCAGATGTTGAATGGGGGGAATGGCTGGGAACGGTGAGCAGAAAATGACCGGCTTTCAAAAGCCCGAAGGGAACCACCGACCGCACACGGGGGGGTCGGCTCTTCCACAAAAAAACCAGTGGATGTGCCCGGAAAAATCGGGTTATTGAAACGGGGGATTGTTGGATTGTGTGGAGGGATAGGTCAACGAGGGCAGCGAGCGATAGATATGAATTTTTTGGTGTGATGATCGAGGTGGTCGAACAGAAAGTGTAGCTTTCGAGAGCGGGTAAATAGGATTATAGTCGTTTAATAACTAGACTAGGCGTATCGGAGGTGGTACCAGTGACTCATTTTTTTATGCGAAAGCGATATTTTTGTGGTTTACCGACCTTACGATCACTAAGAGGAAGTGTGCTTTTGAGTGATCGGAAAAGCGGTTTGAGACGTCGTTGATTCGACGTCGAATTGAATTCTGGACAAGCTTCCGTCGTTTGTTTTTTGGCGGAATGGGTGTCCCTGGTTTTATAAAATTAGAAAATTACCAGGTGATTTTTTTTAATTTTATTAAATGGGAAGCCATTCCTTAAAAATGAACAACCGAAGCTTGCGCGAATTTCAATTTTCTATCGAATGCGCTTTGTCTCGAACCGTTTTGCCGATGACTCAAAAAAAATATACACCTTGTTAGAGCTCGTAAGGTTCGCTAGAAGTCCAAAAGGCATCGTTTTCCGCATAAAAATGAGTCAGGAATCTTCTGACCATCCCTCAACCCCGTCGAGTCCAAAAATATTAGCCAGCTGACAGGGGCGGCGCCAAGTCGTCTCATCGTCGGCGGCGCCGTTTTTTGTCACGGGAATAGTAGGAGTGACTGGCACTGCCTCAGCGATACACACGTGGTCAAGACGACCCTAAACCCGAGAACGCACTTTTTGGGATCGGACCCTGGTCGGGCCACTCACTAGCCGCGGCAACGTCCAGCGGAACACAGAGACCCGCTCAAAACAGCCCCGTTGGTGTTGTCCCGGAGACCCGATAGCTTTTTAAAAACCGAGGGGGCCCGGGGGTAAATACAAACAACGGTACGTAGGGGGGTATTTTCGCGGGTCCCGGTTGTGGACGAAATTTTGGGTTTGAGCGGTGGGTTCGGTCGTAAACGATAAATAGGGTTGGTTAGCGGTTGTTTTGGGGATTTTTTCATATTTGTGGAAGGTATTGTTGACCGTAGCTCGGGTTGATGGCTATTGGCTTGACCAAGAGGAGCAGTTTTTTTTTGATTTTCCGGCTGAAAATTGGCGCCTAAATTTTGAAAGGTAGTAGAATTTTCTCAAACTTGATAAAATATCGGATACAAACGTGACATGCCCAGCGAAAGGGATTATTTTTACAGCATTCTAGCGCTGATCATGGGCGAAAAACTGGCCCGTTGTTTGGAAAGTAATTAAATGGCTTTGAAATTGGTTTTGCCGGCTTTTTAGCGGTTATCTGACGAGTTATCTGAAGCACTGATTCTTCGGTTGTTAGCTAGTTATGAGAACCATTTAAAGCGTTGCTGGAACAAAATAGACGCGCTTTAAAAGTTTTATTACTGAATTTTTTGGACGAAAGACAGATGGCGAACTAAAAAAAATAGTGAAATTTGGCAGTGATTTTTTCTTGATGTTCTAACTACCACGGGCCGTTTCTTCGAGTGATTCCAAGTTCCCAGAAAAATTTCAGAAGTTCTGCGATTAAATGGATAAATAAGGCCCCAAGAATCGTCCTGAAAATCGTATAAGTTCAATCGCCAGAATTACGACCGGGGTCGTCCCCACCGAGCGCTTGAGAACTGATAAAATGGGCGTGGGAGCCTAGCGTAGCCGCGTGGAAAAAAAAAGCGTAAAAGGGCCCGCCGGGATGAATAGGCACATGTTGGGCCCGGCCCGGATCACTGGGGCCATCCCGAATAGGGCAGGGGGAAGGACCCCGGCCATTTATCACGCACTACCCCCGCCAAAAAGGGCATCGGATTTGGCGGCGGTCGGCACCGCAGGGTTCAGCAACGTGGACTAGACAAAGTACAAGTCGACGCGTTGCGAGTAGTTGATGAGGGGATGAGGAAGCGATTCGAGTGATTGCCTGTCGACATTCGACCCCCTTACGAGAACTGGCTGGCCCAGGTGCTCAAGAAAAGGGCGCGAAAGCTGCAGCTGTGAGGTTTTCTTGCCAGGTTTTTCAGTTCTGGACTGTTAGCGGGGGGGGGGGGGGACCCAGTTTTTCCCTATGATTCTCTACGGCCCTTTAACAAAATACAAAACCATTCTATAGGCATTTTACATAATTTTTAGGTATAAAAACAATATGAAACATAAGAAAATTTTCGAAATTTCTTGACTTTGTCAAAAATGGATGAAAAATGACCAAAAAAGGTAAAAATTTTATAATTTTCTAATTTCAATTTCAATATTTTTAGCAACTTTCTAGCAATAAAAATCTGCTAAAAACGCTATCAAAATACATTATATATTACCAACAGGTGGAAAACTAGAAAGTGGTTGGTGAAGGTGAAGTAATTAAAGTTAGATTAGAATAACGTTACTCCTAAAGAATTCACGAAAACCAAGTGGTTTGTCCTGCGAATAAGTAGTAGCTATTTCAACAATTCTTTATATATTTAAATACTTTGATAGTTCCTCTTTTTTCTGCCTATACAATACGATTGAAAGAACAAAAATTGCCACCAAAAAACGAGCAAAAAACTTATCTAGCAGACATTTTTCTTAAGGTACATTTCTGACATAATTACATGCCGTAAATTGTCCACGCCATGTTCAAAAGTAAAAAGGGTTCGCGTTCAAAAATGGCCGAGAGCATGAGAACCCTCAAAAAACAATCCATTCCCTCGCAGCTGAGTGGGGGATGGATGAGGCGAAGCGTAGCGGGTAGGGTAGGGAGATCGGAGGCAGTGAACCCAAGGCGGGTGGAGGCGATTCAAATTGGGGCTCCTTTTTTGGGGTCGCAGCAGCACCGCCCGGAGCCACATGGACTCCGGCCCCCCTTGGTGTTGGCGTCTTTTCGTGCTGACTGGTCGCCTGGCGCTCTCTCTCTCTCTCTCTCTCTCTCTCTCTCTCTCCTGTTCGTGCAAGTGCAGTCTGTCTGTCCATCGCTTTGTTCGCTTTTCGTGTCTGTGTCTCGTGCTCTCAAGTGCTCTCTCACGCCTCTGTGTCATCTGCCCCTCTGGTGTTCGCACACTCTCTGGCTGCGGTCACTCCGTTCAACCAGACCACCAGCCTCGAATCGCGCGCTTCCGCCCCCCAGCGCTGGCTTCTTCCGACCCCAATTCAAAACATTTTCGGTCGAAGTAGCGGCGCGGAGGCAAAGGCATACATACCGACAGATTACACCCGGGAGATGGAATCGAGGATTAAGAATTTTATGACATTCGCTTCGAATCGTTCGAGTCGTTTTCAAGTGTATAGTCTTGGATTTTTTTGAGGAGACCATAGGAATCAGGAAGCAAAAATCTATATCAAAAAATGGTCCTCTATTTTCGGTTATACAACTAATTTTGAAGCATTAATAACATAAACTTCGCCTTATATTTTCCAAAAAAATACACACATAGCGTACACATAGCATAGCCTACACACGTAGCTTTGAGGTGATACCATAGTGAGCTACGCCGTCGGATCAACATCAAAAACATCGATTTTATCAGGCCAAACAGCCACCCCCATAATTTTGTCACCCGAGGCACCGGCCCTGCGGCAAAGTCGATAATGCATATGGTTAAGAGTGGACCGGCTGCTGGTGGCGAGGCGCACTTATCGAATCGCGCATAAACCTGTCGAAGAATAGCATCAGAGGAAAGATGATGGTATAACAGATGATATTACGAAGAGAGAGAGAGAGAGAGAGAGAGAGAGAGAGAGAGAGAGAGAGAAGAGAAAGAGAGAGAGAGAGAGAGAGAGAGAGAGAGAGAGAGAGAGAGAGAGAGAGAGAGAGAGAGAGAGAGAGAGAGAGAGAGAGAGAGACAGAGAGAAAGAGAGAGAGAAAGGGGGAAGCGAAATCGGAATTTTGTTCGTTCATATATAATAATGAGGTTCATTGTTCGTATATAATGTTTTTAACGACTTTAGCTTTTCTAGGGATAAAACTTCCGTTTTCACCGCGAGATGAGGGTACCAGTTGCCTTGTTTGAAGTAGTAACGTAACAAGCACAAATTGTAGCGTTTCAGTTAAGAAAGGAACGATATGTTACTTGGTTCTTGCCGATCGTACGTTATTTATTTTCCTATGTTGTACTTTATTAAATTTATCTTTATATAACAATCTCGCTCATCTTCCGATTATACTTGAAGGAATCGCTGGAGGGTGGTCGCCTACTTGGCGGTCTTTGATAATCTCGAGTTCTTGGCCGAGAGGGAGTGCGAGCTCGCGGTGGAGTCTTAGGCCGGATTTTCTCGTTTTCAAGCTGAATTGACTTTAATTTTACGAACTCGATCAGCTATACCTTGTCCTTATCCAACAGCTCGGCCAGCCGACGGTTGTAGTTGAATTTGTCGATTTCTAAGTGGTTTTTGAGAGACTTCTGCAGTTTTCAAACCTGTATCTCGATTAGCAGTTAATGGACGGTCGGGTTTTCGATAATTTCCGCCGTCCGGATGATCGTGAGTGTATCGTAGGACCTACACGGAAATCGGGGTACTAGGAAAGAAGATACCTCTGATAAAATGTAGTCGTCACTCGTCGGATCGCCACGGAATGCGGCTGCAGTCATCGGTCTCTCTTCGGTAGCTGAATAAGAATGACCTTCGATGCTACTATGAAAACCTAAGCCCAAGCCAAGCCCAAGCCTATCTATAAGCAATCCATCCAACCGAATCCATGGCCTCGCCTTGACCGCTCCTTTAAAGCGCACGTTCAGGGAGGGGCCGTGTACTCGTCTCAACGTGTACACCCTATGGACGTAGGGACCGCGCGCGCTGCCTGCCAGTGCTGTGACAGGCCAATCCCCTCCTTTGTGGCGTGGGGCGCCCCTCGACCCCTCGCCAGGCTGTAGCTGTGGCTGACTGGTATCCATCCGCGCCTCCCGAGCGGGGGGCCCGGGTTCGACCCCCGGCCGCAGCAAAAAACTGTACTTTTTTCCAAAAAAATGTCCTTGAACGTGCCCTTTAAAACCCACATTTCTCCTCCGTCGTGATATGAGTCTCTTCAACATCTTCATACTGCCCATTCTGAATTGCCTGGATCAGCAGCTCCAAGTCAAAATCCCCGTCACCCATCCCGGCCTCGCGCAGCGCTCGTTCTTTTCGAAGCTTCTCCTTCAGACGCTTGATCTGAAATTCCGGTATAACATTGGACTCTTAGTGTTGGGACCTGTTCATGTCTCCTTCTCTTGGTCTCCTTGTCAATCTCCTCCTCTTTCTTCTGCTCGGCCCATTTGTTGAAGGAGAACGTGTTGAAGACGTTGGCCTCGCCCATTGTGACCTAGAATGCTGAAAAGATATCTAGCAAAGTGCCATTCAAGGCTACGAGTATTGCTTGCGATTAATAGAGTTTTCGCGAATTTACGAGGTTATTCAAAGGGAGGCGGCTTGACAAAATTAAGCAAAAGGAACAAGCGTGAACTGCTTGGTGACGTCGCCAGCACTAGAATCACCTTAAACAGCGGGCAAAAAACCGCACAAACACCTTCTGAACCGTCAGACAGCTGTTCGGGAATCGTCGAAAAGCTCCACCCTCATTGCTGCTTCCGATCCAACCATTGTCCGCCGATCGCCTAGTAACCGAGCTTTTGTTCGCATTCAGGCACCGTAATTTGGTATTCATCTTTTGAACCGGGCCCGCAATTTCTGCTTTCTGCTCCATTGAAATGTCGGTGCAACCGATTTCTTGTGTTCTTTGGGTGGGGAAGCTTCAAAAATTAAGACAATTGAAATTGGGTTTGCAATCACCAACAACGCAAAAATGTCAAAGCTTTAGAAGGTTAAAAAAATGTAAAGCTGCCTTCGCAAGAAACTTAAGGCATTGGCTTAGACTTAAGCTGAAGAAAAGCTTCAACAGTTGGACATATGTTAATTCGAGGAGCAGATTTCCGGCCAAAATGACGACATTCGAAATGACGACAGCCAAAATGACGACATTCGAAATGACGACAGCCAAAATGCCGACAGCCAGAATAGCGACAGCCAGAATGACGACAGCCATAATGACGACAGCCAAAATAGCGACAGCCAGAATAGCGACATTCAAAATGACGACATTCAAAATGACGACATGCAAAATCAGCCATAATAGCTGGGAAAACTCAAATTTTTGCATGTCGTCATTTTGAATGTCGTCATTTTGAATGTCGCCATTTTGGCTGTCGCTATTTTGGCTGTCGTCGTATCGTCATCTGGCTGTCGCTATTCTGGCTGTCGGCATTTTGGCTGTCGGCATTTTGGCTGTCGTAATTTTGGCTGTCGTCATTTTGGCTGTCGGCATTTTGGCTGTCGTCATTTTGAATGTCGTCATTTTGGCTGTTTCCCCGAGGAGCATTTCAAGCCATATTTTCCACTAATTTCCAAAAGCAATAAAATTTTTGCATTTTCGTAGTGAGATACTATACCATCTTTATTTCATGATCTGCATCCAGTTTTTTTTGCAAAATTCTTACAAACGACGAACTTCGATATTAAACAAATTGTCCTTCCTCGTTTTTTTATGTTTTTCTGATACAATGTGCTTTGAATTTTGACAGATTTGGTGTTATTTGGTAATTTGCATGCGATTTTAGAGGCATACCACCTTCTTAATACATTGTTTATTCTACAGTACACGAAATCGACAATGTATGTATTATGCGCCGCAACCATGACGCTCAATGAAATTATGCAATATATAAACCGAAACTTAAGAATAATCATACCATCGGAATCAGTGTCTAGTCGTCGCGAATGTACGTTTTACTGGAAGGAAAAAAACGGGGGCGAAACCGGACAGGATTAGGTAGGATAGCACAATTCGGAAGCCGGGTAGGGACAGTGAAATTTGATGAGATCAAGGAGCTCTGGGGTTTTTCTGGGTTTTGATAATTGAAAAGCGTTTTTATGCATTAACAAGCTTATTTTTCAATTTACCAAAACCCCGCTACTTTAAAGACACACTATATTGCAATAGAAAAAAATTAAAAAGAAAAATTAAAGAAAGTTATACAAAATTAATGAATATTTTCTTACGGGGAGGACGGAATACACCCGTTGCGTCGAAGGAAGGGGTAATAAAGATAAATTCTCCAAAATTTGAGAATTCACAGTAGTAGCCTGGCAAAAATTCCGGGGGTATACTCGTTCCGATGCTGGACAAGAGTCGCGCTAATCTGGCTGGCGGGGTACGGTAGCCGGGGGCACTGGATAGCAATGACAAGAATTTCAACGGCATGGGCCGCTCAGAATTTGAGCGCGCAATACATATCAGGGTGTAGGTACAATCACAGAAATGACAAGTAGGGATCAGGGATTACCAGTTCTCGAAGAGTTTGAGCTCTTCTTTAGTGCCGACGGGTCCGGGGTCGGTGTTTTCTTCATACGAGTCGAAGTTGCCCGTGTCGCCGGCGTGGTAGAGGGTGGGGACGATCGGAGGCTGAAATATTGGAATATTAATGTTTTTTGTGTCCGATTTGATGGCATTTTCCATTTAAAAGGACGTGTCAGTCTACGATGGATCGGCCAAAAAAACTTAAAACTTTAAAAGATCGTGCAAGAAATTACTATAAATTCTTATGGTTGTTTATGCGTATCCTTTTTGCTGCCGCGACACGCAACGCTGGCCGCTTAGCCGCCACAGAGAGGCATCCCAGTACGCAATTGAATTCCGGCGATGCTCACGACGCGGACAAGCTCATAGGAAACCACAGAGAAAACTCTATAGTTTTGCCTTGCCTGTGCCTTTAAAATAGCCTCAAAACAAAATGTATAGCCTTCATTAATGCTTCATGTTTGTAATCGGTATATGTATTTTCGCGTTATTAACAAACATACCGTCAACCTCATCGTCTCCACGTCATCCCAGTTAATATGGGAGAAGAACCGATGGCCCATCACGTCTTCAGCTCCCCCCTTCATACAACCCAGCCGCCGGGTTCGGTCCTCTTCAAGGAGCTTCCGGACGAGGTCCCTGAATCGGAATTTGAGCACCGCAAGAAGCGACTCACTTTGCGACGAGGTCGAAGCTCCTGGGGAATTTGAGGTTGTGCTCCAGGATTGCGGCGTAGATCTGCTGGGCGCATTTGCCGACGAATGGTGGCTTGCCGACGAGCATCTCGTAGATGAGGATGCCTGGAAAGTAATGGTAATCCTGGTATTTCGACTATAATACCTAAGCATAAGCTTAAATCTTCGCTTAAGCCTAAGCCTATGCCTAAGCTAATTTTAAGCCTAAGCCCCAACCTAAGCCTCAGCCTAAACCTAAGCTAAGCCCATGCTAAGCCAAAGCTAAGCCTGAGACAAGCCTAAGCCGAAGCTTAAACCCACTTACCTAACGCCCACCAATCCACGGCCTTATTGTGCCCCTTCTTTGCGACCGACTCTGGCGCCAAATATTCAGGAGTCCCGCAAAGCGTGTAGGTCCTGAAAATTTCGAGTTAATAAGGTAAGGTTCAAAGTACAAAAATTCATTCGTCATCTCATAAAATAGGATATAAGCATTAGAGAGCTCCCAAACAATTAGAGAGAACAATCGCTAGGTATCGATGCTGGCCAAATTAACGTTTTTGGGGGGTTTGAGAGGTTGTATCTGGCCAGAATCGAGCGAGTTATCGTCTCAATTACCGGTTCGTAACGATTTGGTCATGTCCCGGACTGGGTGATCTGAATTTTTTTTGGGCTTAAGCCAACCAAAAAGTCAAATTTGCGAGCTTTTTGAGGAATTATGCCAGACCAGGGTTGAAAAGCCGCTTCGCGACTTTTCAACCCTGGCCCCGTCTCGGACCCTTGCTATTACGCCCTTTGCATAATTGTCCTCTCAGAAGACAATAAAAAATGAAAAATGATCCTATCTGCCTCTTTATATAGACGAAAGCCCACTTCCGGTCTATGCTAATTATCCCTAACAAACAGGTTTTTACAAAAACCTAAATTTAATAGCGAAAATGGCTAATTGTTAAAAATCTGAGATGTGTGCAGTCATCCCTAGACCATTACGCACCTAATGACGTATCATACGTAGCCTAATACCCGTCCCTTCTTGAGATATCCTCCGGACAGACAGACGGAAGTGGATGCAAAGTGGCACACACACACACACAGACACTATTTTTTTATATATAGTAGGATTTTCTAAGCTTTAAGAGATCACAAAACCTATTATTGTTTAAAACACGGTAAAATTGTAAAAACACTGCTTTCTAGAAAAACCAACCGATCCCGCAGCTCCTTGGCGAATCCGAAATCGGCCATCTTGATGTGCCCCTCCTTCGTCAGCATCAAGTTTTCCGGCTTCAAATCCCGGTATACCTATAATAAAAATTATTTAATATGTATATATTATAATAAACATTTAATAATATGCATAAAATTACTTACAATATTTTTGGAATGTAAAAATGAGAGGGCTGAGGTGATTTCGGCCGCGTAGAAGGTGGCCATGGGAAGGGAAAAGCGGCGAGCGGCTCGGAGATAGCTAAAATAATATTTTTACGTGAATGTAAATGATTTTAAAATAGAATAATCTTGCAATATACTTGAAAAAATTATTAACACTTAAGTGATATCGTTAATGTAAGTTTACTTACCTAAACAATTCACCCCCAGGCACGAATTCCATAATCATGTACAGGTTGCGCTCGTCCCGTTCGGTGGCATGCCTGAAAAAACACTGTAATTTTAATTTATCGATTTTCTCACTGCTTTTTGTAAAATGTTCTATTTTCCATTCCGTTCCAGTCCCCGGAACGGATCCAAAATTCCCTGCCCCGGGTCATGTGTCCATTTGCTGGAAATCATTAAGTGGAACCGGGGGGCCCGGGGCCAGCTGCCCAGTGGCCCAAAAAACAGGATTGGCGCCTTGGGACGCAAGGTACATAAGTTTTATGGGGTCAGGTTAAGATTTTTGGGGCTGATAAGGTGGTCTGGAATCCGGAAAACAACTCTAGACATCTTCTAGTTATCAATCAGCTTAGGTTTAGTCTTGGGGTACCTTTTAAAGCCTTTTGATCTACAGTAAAACTTACAAATTTACAATGAACGGGTGCTGGATCAAATTGAGAATGTGCTTTTCGTTGTGAACGTGCTCGACCTGACGGGTGGTGACCAGCTAAAATAGCGTTTTTAAGGCCAAAACGTATCTAGCTTACCTTATGCATATTCAGCACTTTCAGGGCGTAGTGCTTCTTGGTTTCTCGGTGACGGGTGAGTTGGACTCGTCCAAAGGTGCCGGTGCCTGAAAACATGAAAATAATTTTTAGATTCCATCTTCTCACGCTCTCTCTCTTACTCTCTCTCTCTCTCTCTCTCTCTCTCTCACTCTCATACGCTTTTCTACTCTTTCATTAGTGCGTTTTCCAGTCTCGTATGCTCATTTTTCAGCCGCTTTTAACTTTAGTCAATCCCAATTTTCTTAAGAAATCCATTTCCTCACTTTTCACGTTTTGAAAACCAGGTGAGTAACCACGCCACCACCGATCGGCGGGCGGCAACACAAAAGCCAGATGATCGCCCGCGTCGTAAAGGTCACACATACACAGCTCCAGCGCGCCTACTCGAGGGCTTTTCACCCCTCTGGTTTTTTTCCGATAGGGCCCCCAACCTCAAGAAGACATGTGCTCACCCTTTCCCCTTCACATCCACTCCACTGTTTATCCAATGGACCCAGCAGGGTCGCGGCTGCGGGTCTTGAGGGTTCCGAGGTATCCATCTACTCATCCCTCTACTCATCCCCGCAATACCCTATATCCGTGGTTTGGAAAAACAAGATTTGTGGATCAAGGGGACTCGTGTTTTGCGCTACGAGTGGAGAAATGGAACCTGGCCAACTTGTGCGTTGTGCGTTCATGTGAGCAAATAGTAGGCTTTGTGTGGAATTTCGATCGGATCGGGGTTTGACCACCTTCGGAGAAAATCAAGGCTCGACACTCTTTTTGTAAAGGAACTTGGAGGATATGGGTATGGATTTACGCAGATACGCAAACGCGATGCGCATCTGCGAATCTTCCTCTTGAGGAGGTCGCAATCCCCCCAAGCCTTCAATTGGCTTGCTGCGGATGCGGTGAAGTTCTTTGGATTGGAAAACCATAGCCAACCTTTACCCTTTCTTTTAAAGGGACTAGCAAGCACTAAAATCTACCCCTCTAGTTGACTAGGTCTAGAGAGTTGGGCGGGACATCACAAAGAGCAGAGAATCAACTAAGTTTTGACAAAAATACTGCTCAACTGGATCTCTAAAATTTTTCCTGTCTGGGAAAGCATTTGTCGGAATCTAGCGAGTGGTTAGAAGGCGTCGATTTTATTGCTTCCCAGTCCCTTTAAAGTTGTCTTCAAAGTCCATGTCGCTTTTCAGAATTTGCCGGGGCTGTCAAGGAGCATTAGCCATCTGGGTTGGGTTTAAAAATACATGCTCCATACAGCTTTGCCTACTATTTTTAGCCCCAGAAAAATTCACATAATCCCTAAATCCCAAGCTCCCCGACTTCAACACGTGTTCGGCCGCCCAGCCAGGTGCCCCAGCAGTGGCCCATGCATTTGTTTCGAATTATACGAGGGCCCCAAGGGCCAGATGTGAGCTCATGCCCACAGGCTTCTGCCCCACAGGTGTCGACTATAGCCTGTACCCCTGAGAAGCGGAAATCCCCCTCCTGTTCCTAATCAATGCGGCCCCCATGGGATCAGCGGAGGACCCCCGGAAAAACGGTCCCCCTCTACCCCTTTGAGAATTCGCAAATACGGTATGACGCACGCAACAGTCCGGGGGAACCCCCGTTGGGCGTGAAATAGAAATGGGGGAGAGGGCGACAAAAGCTGAGCCCAAAAAATGACGCCACTTGAGGAGGCGGCTTTTTTAGGTTAGGTGGCGTGGTGTGCTACTGATCGCGAACGGTTTGTTGACGTTGCGGTGGGGGAATACTGAGGGGTTTTTAACGTAGAGGTATCAGGGTATCTTAAAGCCATCTTAAAGGTTTTTGGGTGTTTTTGCAGGTCTCTTAAAAGTATCTAGTTGTGTTAAAATTAGCTTGCTGATTGGTGCCCTAAAGGCATCTTAAAGATAGCTCAGTGTTTTAAAATTAGCTTGAAAGGTCTGGGTGTTTTAAGAGCTTAGGACCGGGATTTAAAGGTAAGCTAACACGACATTAATAGCTGTCAAGCCTAGAAGCTAAGAAAGCTTCAAAAGCGCCTTGTTTTCCTAACAAAATTTTTAAGGGCTTTTCGACCTAATTCTTGCACTCACCCCAGCTTTCGACCCCCTAAAATGCGTGGCTTTCCTCACATAGCCAACTGGCCGCCTCGGGGCCGCAAATCACACGGATTTCCAGGCGAAAAAGGTGACAAATGGGAGTTCCTGGCTGATAGTTGATCGGAGATCGCGCCGTCTGGTTTTTTTCAGAGACGTTTCGCGTTGTGTCAAAAAATTGGCTTTACACCTCGACGCTTGAAACCAACCTACAAAACCAAACTATACAATTTTCTGAGGCTTGTAAACGGATACACCAGGTAATTATCGCATCAAACCAAAAAATTTCGTCACATTCAGCGCAGACCTTTTCAAAAGTGTAATCATTCAGATCAAATGATCTTAAGAATTATGCGCTATGTAATTTCATGATTTTCTACGTAAAATCTGAAGCCTAACTAGAATCTTCTAGTCAAGTTCAGCTTTCGTAATTTCTGAAACCCCACAAAATTTGACAAAATATTGTCGTTTTTCCTAGGGTTTCCCCGAGTTCGAACGTGTCTGTGCTTTTTGCACCCAACTGCGCAACCCTTTCTTTTACCTCCAACTCAAGGAGACGAAATGTTTACGCGCCTTTGGCGTCTGAAAGAGCTGACCAGACGGCTACCGTAACTGTTTTCCCCCGTCCGGTGGAGCTTTCCGGACAAATCCGGGGCCCCCAGGCCACAAATTCTCCCGGTTATTTCCGTCTCCCCCCTCGGATTTGGTGGTGCCACCCGGCAAGTGAGGATTTTAATTTCGCTAAAAGCATGTGGGGCTATTTTTGGGGTGGTGCAGGTCAGCTTGAGGATTTGGTGAAATTGGCCGACTATGTAGCCGAGTTAGAATTTTGAGATGTTTGGCATGATGTTTGTGAAAATATTTTTAGAATGGATGTTTTTAATAACGTTTTCAGCATGAGATTGAATGCATGGCGTGGGTTTTTCAAAATATTTGTTCTACAGAAAATTTTTAAGTAAATTTTTCAATTTAATAAAGCGTTCAAAAATTTTAAGTGAAGTTAAAAAAGCTAGTTTTCAGTGTTTTGGTCAGTAACGTGACTTCAGACGCGTGCGGCCGCGTTGCGTATAACGTCGCGTCGGGCAATAAAATTTTTTAAAGCAACGCAACGCTGCGCAGCCTTTATATATCCTTAAAAGGTAACCCCCTCAACCAACCAATAGTGCACACAGCCTCCAGGTCCTGCAACATTGGCGCGTATTCCATCAAATCGGCCTCCGATGTATTTTCAGAATCGGCGTCCGACGTCTTCGGCTCCTCCGAACCTTCGCGCGATGTGCTGCCGTCACGCGCTGAAAAAAAAATGAGGTGGACCGGGTCGCGTCGCGAGTTTTGAGGCTAGGTTGTATCTCGCGTTCTTTCCCCTGCTCGCATACCCAGACATACACCCTCACAAAAGCTATTGTTGGACGGGGGGATGGTGGGTGAGGAGAAGCGGGTAGGGGGCAGGGGGGGGGGTGGAGAAGCCTAGGTTTACAGGCCGGTTGATTCGATTAGCCGGCTGGTATGGTCGGAATTTTTAGTGGAGCAGGAGGACATGAAGAACGAGTTCTATGCCTTAAAAATTGTAGAAATCTAAGTAATTGAAAGGGAATTGAAATCGGCATACTGCGCATTGAAGAGAATCGGCTATACCGTTTTTTGAACGCACATAAAGTCCGCAAATTCCGAGAAAATTCTAGAAAAACTGAATTACAGCCAAATTTCTGTATTTCCCCAATTATCTAAAAAGCCCTGAAAATCCGATAAATCAAGGTTACACCAGCCAATAAAACGGGTTTACTACTCATTAAGGAAAACAAACTATAACGATTTTTAAAAGCATAAAAAAATCGGTAGAGACGACAAAATCGAGCCTATGGAAAAACGCCGAAAAACCCGTGAATTTATCGATTTTTGAGGTATCTATAGGGACAAAAACCTGCTGCTCACCTCGAAATAACTGCGGAAAAATCGAATACAACGTTCCGAGCTTCATGTTGCTTTGTATAGAGCGGAATGACAAATCGGCAGAGCGACACGCACAAACAGCTGATTGGAAATTGTCGCGAAAGTGATGTGTGTATGGCTCCCTGCCCTGTTTGGTCTTGCTGCTCTGCGGGGCGTTTTCGTTTTCAAGCCTGACTCAAGGCGAGCGAGGCAGGCAAGACTAAAGGAGGAGCAAGAGGAAGTGGGAAGGAGGAGGAGTAGCAGCGTGGAATTTTCACTTTTACGTGAAAAAGGTGTAACCGCGAGTGGTTTTTCTGGCGAGTATGAGATGCTGGGTATAAAAAATAAGGTGTGTAACAAGGAGGGAAGCGCATCTAGGGAAAGTTTAGTGTGTTTGGTATGCAAATTAAAGGTCGCGGAAAGGCAAAGCTATGGATTGTGTCAATAATTTTTTTACAAAACGTGAACGTGGCAGTATGCTAAGCTTGGGATTTTATTGTATGATTGTGCTCCTTTAAAGGGTCAATCAAGGCAAATCTAACTCTGTCATTTTGTAGGTTAAAGGGCAAGCCACTGCGCATTAAGGAAATTCACGAAATCATCTAATTTCCAAAAATTTCTAGGCTTTCTGGTGTTTTTAAATTTTAAAGGCACCGGGAAGTCAAAACAATGCGATTTAGTTTTCAAACCCAGTTCATTTCCGTCCGTTACCTGTAAAAAACTCACTGGAGCTGTCGGTCTCGTCGTCCTCGTACACTAGCGCAATTGCATCCGTGTCCAGGGAGAGCCCGTTGAGCTTGGCTGAAAAGTGATTGGGTGAAATGGGGAATCTTTCGGATCCGGATGGGGGTGGGCCTTCCACTTTGGGGAATAATAATGATAATGACATTTTTTCATTTGTAGTCAAGCGAGGCTCGGGATTTGTCAGGATTTTGCAGGGTAAGGGCTACGAAAAGAGGAAGACGGTGCGCCCAAATGTCACGGTAAATACGAAAGTAATTAGCGCCAAAGTTTGAGGGTGTTTGATCGAAATTTTTAGCAACTTTGACGAGCAAATTCGAAGAAGTCAGCAATCTTTTTCAAAATTCGAGTTTATGAAATTTTAAATATTTTTGAAAGTTTTTTGATGCTTGGAAACGTGAATCCATCACGCAATGCAGAACCGGTGCAAAAAGAGAGCGCGAGCTTAGCGTCGTATCGCGCGCGTAGCTAAATCCGTAGAAAATCTTTGGCCAAAAATCTATCACCCTGCCTGGCCAAATATTTTTAAAGGGACGGAAGCAGAAGCGGAAAAAAAACCGAAACCTGCACCCAATACAGTAAGCGTAAAAGGACAGAACCCATCCCCAGACACCCTATAACGTGTTCCACGGGAATACGTGAATATGCCACGGGTTTACGGGGGCTATTGTAGTGCTGCGTCGTCGTTGGGAAAGTGGGTGGATGGGTATGGAATGGGACGGAATGGAAGGATCCCCGGAGGAATGGGGTATCGCCCTGGATGGGGTGGCCGAGAGAACGAAAGTGGACGGCTCGCTCGGTGGTCGATAGGAATGGATTGGAATGGACTATGGTACAAGCTGTGTTTTTGACTTGAGGGTGACTTTAAAGTTTACGTGGAACGTTATCTAGAGCTTTTCTTAGGTTTACGATGACTTCAAAGTTTTTAAATGGGCAGAAAAGCGAGGAAAAGCCTGTTGAACTGGTCTTTAGAAATTTTAAAGGGCTTGTGAAGTAAAAAACGCCTTCCTTGGGGTCGTTTTTGTGACCATGAAGCTTTTAAAGGGTTTGCTAAGTCAAGAAAATCCTTGAAAATCCAGTTCTAGCAATTTTAAAGGACTTGCCAAGTTTGAAACAAAAAAGGATTCAATGAATTCAATTGTTTCGGGAGGTATGGTATTTTAAAGGGATCGTAAACCCCCAAAAACCCAGGAATCCATAACACAGTGCCTATTTTTGGGATGCGCCCAACGAAAGCGACCGCCGTTCGGGGGCGTGTAGGGAAAGGATGGAAAGAAGAAAGAATGGACTGGTGGGTTTGCGAGGGGGAAGGACTGAATCCCTTCCCCCTTCCGAACTGTTCCCCCCCCCCCCCCTCCTCGTCTCGAGGATCGCCCTGTACTGAGCGGGGGGGGGGGGACTGAGGGGTACGCACAAGAAGGCCGGGGCTAGTGTTTGTCCTCCTCTCCACACAACCCCTGTGCTGCATTATCAGAGCAGCACTGGAGGTGGTGTGGTTTTGATAGTCGCCGAGATCGCAGAGGATTTGAAGCAAAAGGCGAGAAAGAAAGTAGGAAAACTAGAGATTTGAAAAGCCGAGGTCGACTCAACCTTGGACCCACGTAGATGAGAGATCGGCGCTGGACGTCTGGCCGTTCGGGCGTTAGGACCCAATTTTGAGAAAAAATGGGTTTGAAAGGCCATTGCCGGTGTCATAAAATGGCAAAAGCACTGCAGGGCGGGCGACAGGTGAGGGTGTTCGGAGGAGCGTCGCGTAGGGGAATTTGAACTTCAGGGAACTGTTTTTAACAGTTGAACCATATGCGCAAGGGTTTTCCGGATTTTAGGGTTTTAATTCAAGTAAACATTTTAAAAAATTTCAGGAATGTTTATCAGTTTTTAAAAATGAAAATCGGGCAAAAACCTAAGTCTGAACATGACATTTTTAGGGGTTATCAGTTTTTAGGCTTCTATGTCATATTCTAAAAAAATTTGTTGGTTTTTAAGGTAACTTTTTTATATGTTGAAAAAGATTAAAGGGTGTAACAGCGTAAAATTTTGCGCAAATCGTTTAAAACGAACTTTATCGTTTTAGCACTTTTCTAGGTTTGAGGGGGTTTTACAAAAGATCGAACGCTTTTTAGGAAATATCATAGTTAAGATCCTTTGAATCTACTCACTAATACCCTTAAGCCCAGAAAAAATATGTTCAGCGCACAAAGTATGCCAGAAAATCCCCCCTGGACTCCCCAGAAGACTACGCCGTACTTCTCTGCACCCCCATCGTCCGATCAGCAAACTCCCGGAAGATGGGCAATTTTTAGCAAAGACCTACGGAATAGGTAAGGAATTTCGCAAACCCAAATACCCCGAGCGTGGAAAGACCAATCCGAAACCCAAACCACACGGCTTCTCGAGGCCGCCGCCGGGTAACCCATCCCATCTAATCGGGCGCGTAAATAATTCGATGAAATTCGAGGGAGAGGCTTGGCGTCACCCTGACTGCTCGAACCGTTCTCAGTACGTGCGCGTTCGTTGTGAGGACATTTGCGGAGGGGGGTTGGGGAAGTGCGGGTTTTTTGTGTTTTTGGGGGAACCAAAATACAATTTAATTTCGGGGATGTGGCAGGTCTAATCTCATTTTGGTGTTTTTTTCGTTGAATACGCAACGAAACGCCGCTTCCGAAGGATATAGAAAATGCGGCAAACGCAAAAAAAGCGTTGTTTCGATATTATGGATTATTCGCGCAAATACAGGCATTTTTCACCTATTTTTAGCTCCATAAACCAACCTGCAATTTGATTGGCACGCATCTTGTCCTTATTGTTGTTTGAATCGATGAGGGTGAGGGTGGCTTCGGCGTCGATGTCGCCGAGGAGTCCCACCTCCGGCTCGCGCTCCACCATCGAGCACATGCACGACAGTACTGAAAAAGCAGGGGATAATTCTGGGAAAAGCTCAACGTTTTAGAAGCTCTGAAATCATTAATTGAGTGGAATGGGAATTAATCGGAGAATTCCTGGAAGTTGGCCGGATTTTCAGAAAAAGCAACTGTCTGGAATTAATCGAAGAAAATAGGGGATTTGGAAGTATACTGTAGCCTTAAATTTGGCACTAAATAATATTTGTGGAGGTACATTAAAGAAATATTTCACGTACAGATACACTTAATGCGCAAAGCTTCAAATTATTTTACACTAGTTTTGCTGAGTTTTGATTAGATTTTAAGTTAATAGCCATCAGTAACAGAGGCTGCATGTAGAGTATAGATTAGTATATATTGACTATAGTAAAAATATAAAATTTACGAAGACACAAATTTTCTGCAAAAAATCAGACAAATTCACAAAGATTTCCTAAAGCAAAAGTGACCAAATATGGCTATTAAACTAATTTTCAAAAAATCTAGTTAAATATTAAAGTAGTAATTAAGTATAAGTTAATTTAAATAGATGTTGTGAAGTAATAATAATGACGGAAAGTCTATGTATTTAACTATACGTCAATCCAAATTACAGCGATGTCCAGAGCACCGCCCAAAATTAGCCGAACACTGTGTGGTCAGCTGTTTCGTAGTTGCCTATTTTCATCCAATATGCCCAATATGTTCGGAAAGGATAATACAAGGCGCGGCGCGCGAGTTGACCTTTCGGGTCATTTCAACGCATCCTGGCCGCCGGAAAGTTTGGTAATAAATATTTTTTCGAACCAACAGTCTGTCTCCGCCCTCTAATAAAAGCGGCGCCTTTTCGTGGACCGGGGGGTTTGGGGCCGACAAAATACACAAACAACGGCCGTCACTGTGTCGGAAAATCGACCATGAGCTTCATCATCTGGCATCAGAAGCGGAGAGTGGGGGGGTTAGAGAGAGAGAGAGAGAGAGAGAGAGAGAGAGAGGGAGGGAGAGAGAGAACAAATTGTTTTAGAGTGATGTCTTTTGTTTCAAGGGCAAGAAAAGGAACGCCGGATGATCATGAAGCAATTTAGTGAAATTCAAGTATCAGCCCGTTTCCGAGGGTTTTAAAGGACCATCGAAGCGTGAACAATTGGAAAAATTGCCAATGTCCCAAATTCTTGAAATTTTCTCCTCGATGATAATTTTAAAACCTGAAAAAATGGGACTTCAGAACCTTTTAAAGCAAAAACATTGGTGGAGAGGAACAGAGGGGGTGTATAGATTTTTCAGTACAGCCGATAAAAATCTACAAAAATTGAGATAGACCATTTTTGGGCGCTCTAATTCTATGGCTTTCCAGGCAAGCATGCATGTAATGAGGCGATAAGCCAAATAAATACCTAGCAAAAGAACCTAATAGGTGGTGCAAATAAATACTGCAACGGTAATTTTCTAAACCATTAAAGAAAATTCAATATAATGGCCTGACCCAGAAAATATTTATCAAAAATTCCGGAGCTCTTAAAGAGACTGTAAATCTGCAAATCCTCAGATTTGCCAGCCTGCCAAGATGCCCCAATTCCGATTCAAAACCGGATCAGACAAATGGGCCCCCAGCCTGGACCCAGGCAAAATATCTGCCTCCACCCTGCCCGGGGCCAGGGAGGCGGGGCTGTTTTTGATGGTCCGGCTGGGGTATGGGGGATCAGGATGTCTGGCCAACGTCGTGAATCTCCTAGAATCCAGAAAACCGGCTGGCAATGAGAAATTCTGAGCACGAGAAATGCCGTAGCGTAAAAGGCAAAGATCTCCCAACCAGAAGACGTGCGATTCACTCTTCATACGACACGGTCTCACGATTAAATCATTAAATCCAAAGTTATTTTAAACTTGAGGAAAATGTTCCGACTAAAAGCGCTCTTCTATATTAAAAATTCATTAAATCCAAAGTTATTTTAAACCGCGGAAAAATGTTCTAGATGTAAACTTCTAGTTTCTGGATAAAAGTCATTTGCAACTTGTGCCATACTGTACCAGAATAAAGTACCAAACAAATATGACTAACCATTGAAAGTATATATATCATTGAAACTTGTCAATCACAACACAAACGCGACCATTTTAGGAGGTGAAACTTACGAAATCGAGCCGAAACCTGGCGGATTTGGCCCTCGAGCGACCCCAAAGAAATCCCTCCAAACCCACAGCGCACAGCATAAGACTTCACCAGAAAGATTGGGGAGGCTATTTTGTAAATATTTTCAAATTTTGTGGTTTTTGGGGTATCACTAGCACTACTTTACGAAAGCCCGTACCAAACCCAGTTTTAACGAGTAATTCGATCAGGTAATTTTTCGAAAGATGAGGTGTTTCGTACGGTTCAAATTGCGTTCCGTTCGGCATACCAAACGAGCGGTATGGTAAGTTCCTCGCCTTGTGAATTTGATGACAAAAGTGAGGGAATCGTTTTTGGTCCTTCTTTGAAATGGCGTTGTAGTGAAGTACGGTACCAAAAAAAATTTCAGGTGATTAACTCGAGATTTTCCAGGTTACTGTAGCGAATACCGGACCCTGAAATTCCATTTTGTTCCCCAAACGCCAATATTCTGAATTTTGCTGCGGTTATATAACCACCACGCTTGTTAGCAATCACTATGCTTCAATTTCATAACCAAAAAAGTTATAAAAATAACGAATACGACTACGGTTACGCTTACGGTTAAAAAATCAAGCGCTTGTAAAAAAAAGGCAAATCCACAACCACAGTCACCCAAAGAGTACCAAAGCTACGAGAAAGCCAAGAAACGCAATGGCTTCTTGCTGCCAATTCCGGCGTCCGGTCCAAGCCGCCCCTCACTACGACTTCTCGCCGTGTCAGAATCGCACCCCTCCGACCCGGTCGGCTGTCAATAATCGGGGGGTGGTATATTTGAGAGGTGTGCCCGGGCACAATACCCAAAATTCTCGATTCCGAGTCGGGTCCCCCACCGATTACCCGGGCAAATAAGTTTCAGCCGGGCGTTGGGGTGGAACGGGTAAGTTTGCGTGCCCTGTCAAGTCGGGCAGGCAGTTTTTAAATGGGCTAGAAGAGCCGTGGAAGCGACCTTTGTGCCAAACCGGACTCGTGGGGCTTGGGCTCGAAGAGCTGTCAAGCTAAGTGCGCTTTTTGGGGAGGTTAGAGATCGCAAAAAAAGCTGAAAGATAAACCCGGGTACCCGACGATGGAAAGAAAAGGAAAAGATGAAAACTTCGTGGCAAGAAGTACTGTTTGTTGATAGGAATCAAGATACTGTTTGTTGATAACTGACACGCTATCCTAAAGTTTTATTCAATCCGAGACCCTGATGCAAATATAAAATTATCCACTAGGATCCACTAGTGGGAAATGTGCTTGTGTTTTGAGAAAAAACTAAACTGGTTCCGCCCTTGAAGCTTTGCGGTTTCCACGCTATCTTAAAATCCTATAAAATTTAGAACCAAGATATAACGATGAAATTGACAGCAAGTATTTAAGCGTGGGAACTTGTGTATGTGTTTTAAGAAGAAGAAAAAAAGAAGAAATTGGGAAGGAATTGGGAGTTTCGAAAATTTCAGGGTTAGCCCGGAAAATTGGTAGCTTGAGGGGCACATTGCCATCAAACAGAACACAAAAATTAAAAGCTAAGCTTTCCCTAATTTTTCAAAATTTTTAATGAAGAAAATTCGGGAGACGAACACCTGAAAATTGGAGAAACCGAAGAAATTGAAAATTCTTAGCGCACTAAGCATCATCAAGTCTTGAAGCCTTAAGACTAAAAATAAAATAAAAATATGGAAAAAGCAAGTTGCGAAACTATACCTAGCTAAAACTCCCAAAAAGTAATAGTCACAGAGATCCGCCGGCTTTTGCTCCCATCGCCTCTAGAAGGTCCCCAGGGAGGCCGGTTCAGCCCTTTTTTTGCCTTTTCTGGCGGCTCCAGAAGCAAGAAGGGGAAGCAGAAGCATCGAGCAAGAGCCCGGGATTTCCCGGTTGTCAACCGGATTGATGTTTTGGGCATGGGAAAAGGGGAAAAAAAACAAGCAGAAGCGCTTCCAGGAAAACCACTTGTCCGTGAAGGTCGGGCACGTGGGGATGTACACGGACCGAAACTGGTATGGCTGTATTTGTTGGAGGGATAGGAAACCAGTATCGAAGCCTTTTCTAGAAGCTTGGGATGCGCACTAAGCGGAAGCTTAAGCTAAGCTTAAATAAGTCTAAGCTAAGCCTAAGCTAAGCCTAAGCGAAGCCTGGGCTAAACCTAACCCGAGCCAAGCCTAAGCTAAGCCTAAATTATTCCTAAGCTAAGCCGAAACATGTGCCTAAGCTCAAAGCCCCAGCTAATCCTAAGCTAAGCCTAAGCCAAAACGAAGCTAATCCGAAGCTAACTTTAAGCTAAACCTAGGCAAAGCCTAAGCTAAGCCTAAGTAAGCGAAGCCAACCCATCGAATCACAAAATCTAAATTTGGTGAATGGAAGCAAAATGGAAACCTCAAAGCCCACTAACCCCGAAAAATTTACAAACGCCTGGCTGTGACTCAGCCATTCGTACTGCGTACCGCTTAAGATACCGCAAGTACAGGATTTTCAAAGAGATCCAGACACCCGCGAAATTTTGAATTTGCTAGAGTGGGGCCCGGCGCCACGAGAAGAGTACTGTAGCATTAGTCCGTAACCTGGAGGCGCCCGAGCGTTCTGAGGAATTCCGCGGAATCCCAAGGATGCAACCCCTAGGGCAAAACAAGGCGCTTTACAAGGATGGGTGGATCTCCGGAAAAGGGGCTAGTCAGCGGGGGAAAAGCCAGGAAGGAGTCTTCCGGCGGCGCGTTTTGGGGTCTTGCAAAAAAATGGATGGAAGTGGAGGGGAAAGCTGGACGCTTGCATCGGGTCCAGGCTGGGGCCCGATTTAGGACCCTAATTGTACGAGGCCGTCCGGGGCCAATTTTGGGTGGCCCTGGTGGGTGGACCTTAGGGACGTTCGACGGAGTGAGTGGAGCGGAAAATGGACCCGGAAACTTCCGGTATCGTTTGAATTCAGGAAAATTAAAAGTTTTCACTTGCTTATGGCTAGACGGGGGCTTCGGCTAGGCTTAGGCTTAGGCTTAGGCTCGGTCGTAGGCTTAGACCTAGGCCTTGGCTAACTTAAATAAATATTAGGTTGGACCATAAGTTCGTACAATCGAACTTCGAAAATTTCTTTCTGAAACTTTTGTGGGCCAATACCACTGTTTCTTTCCCCCCATATTCGCTGAGTTTAATAGTATGTGTGATAAAATTTACAAGATTTTAGGCGCAGTAGTTTTTATTATTTTTGCGTTTCTCTAGGAGGCGTCGCAAATTTTTTACCCGGACATCTTTCAGGATCACCATAACTTTACCATAGCATAGAGGCGCCAGCAAAATAATACTTTTTAGCTACTATTTAGATGCAGAAATATGCAAAAAGATAAATCGGAACTGTTTAGGAAACAGCGGCCCGCAGTCTTTTTCGATTTTCTAGTAAATTAAACTGAAAAAATTCTAAGGGAAATGGATTGTGATTTCGTCCCACGGCTCGAATGGAGAATTTGATTGTGCATACGTCAATCACTAAAACATTTTTTTCCTGAACCGTTTTCCGGAACGAAAATATAAAATACTGAAAAATATTGCACAAACTTTCGGTCCAACCTAATAGACTACCGTAACCGACAGTAACCCCCACAAAGCTTTGCGTTTTTTGAACTCAGGCTTCTCCATTAATTCCAGCTTTTGTCCCGAGTGCCGGGCTTCAGCCCAGCAGTGGCCAAAAAAACAACAGAGAAGCGGAACCCTCGCCTGGAACGGAGCGCTCGTAGCCGGAAAATAGTGGTGAAAAATAACGAGCGAATAATTGGCGGGGGGCGGGGGGAAGGAGGCGCGTCTGGAAAACGGAAGCTTTTGGAGCGGCCGGGGAGGAACCGGAGAACCGAAGAAATGGGGCCCCATCGTACTTGGCTGATGGGTGCGGGGCAAAGGGGGAAGGCGAAATTGGCTCATTTGTGCATTTTCGAGTGCGGGGAACATGTCCGGGGGAGGTTGAGGAAGTAAGAAAGTAGCGGGGTGAAAGCGTTGTGATGGGAACCTTCCTGAAGCGGAAGTGATTCAGGAATTTTTAGGGTATGATTTTTGATCACTAGGAAGGTCTTACCAATTTTAAGGGTGTCACCGCATTAATGCAAGCTGCTAATTAAGGATTTGAGCCTCGAACCTAGCCGAAAAAGGTGATTTTAAAGGACCGAAGAAGCTGGAACCTCCCAGAAATCGACAAAATTTTCTTAATAAATGAGAATTCTAGTAACAAAATTCAAAAAGTCAAATCCATTAAAGAAATAAGCCAAATTCCTTGCGAATCCAACGGTTCAGGAACTAATTTTTGCAGAAAAGAACCTTGCCAGGGCCAAATGTTGCCGGGAATCTGGCCCCAAGACGCGAGCTGGACACCTGTAACTGATAGATGGACACCCCGGAGGGTGCCGGGGGTCGAACGTTTTTTACGGGGTCGGGTCCGCGAATGTTTGCCCCCAGGCCCGCGACCCGTGGCCAACGGTCACACCGGAAGCTTGGAGCAGCTTCATGGAGGGTTGAGATAGATGGGTTGTTATGGGAAAATTGGCGCCTTCGCCGGGATGGCAGTTGCTTTAGGGAGGGCGACAAAGATCGGGGGTTGGGAATGTGTGTCGTGAAAGTAGTGAAATAAAAAGATCTAAAACGTGAAACATAAAAATTTACTCTAGCTAGTAGTTTATCTACTGTAGTGTATCTCTCGCTCTCGCCCTCTCTCTCTCTCTCTCTCTCTCTCTCTCTCTCTCTCTCGCTCTTTCTACGTCTCTCTTTGAACCCCGCAGAAGAATTTTATCGGTTACGCAATTGAATAGCAATGACAAAAAGGTCGTTTTAGGTTTAAAGGGACAGTGACAGCAAGGTTGAACTCTGCTGTAACTACCACTTTAATATAGACGGTGGGAAGCTAATGTAAAATCAAGATCTTATTTTATGGGGTCTGGAAAGTCAGAGCGAGAGAGACCCAGGGATAGTGAGTGAGAGACAGAGGGAGAGAGAGAGAGAGAGAGAGAGCGAGTGGAAAGGAAAAATTAAAAGGAACAAGATATTAATCATCAGCTCTAACTTCAAAGCCTGATTTCAAGCTCCCAGCAGCGTTTCCGGTCGACTCAAAGTCCGTGACGCCCAAGCAGCGAGGCGTACGTGCCCACCCAAACCATCAAATATAATGGAGTGGGGGCTTTGGCGGGTCATTTTCCACCTCCGAAAAGACGAAGGCAAGGGGACGCTAAGCTTCTTTAGCCCCCCGAAAGCAAGGAACTGGGCGCAGCTGACTCAGCCCTCGGTGGTTCAGAACCGGCACTAGGGCCCTTGGCAGTGGTCGACTAAGCCCCCCCACGGACAGGAGGCGATCAAAAAGGAGCAAAAATAGGTATATACTCCCACGGCTAGTGGCAGCTGCCGCCGAGGCTCTCGTAAACGCCCTAAAACACATCCCGAGAAGACGACTGTCTTTCCGGAGTGTCGCCTTGATCTTAGGGGCTCACACATACGCCGTAAACAATAGCCGACACACCGGAAATTGGGGGTAAAATTTCGGGGAGTTAGGTGATCCGGTTATTACGATTTTGATGGTGAAAGGGTTCGGGTGGATTTCAGGAAAAGCATTGTTTTTGAGTACTTTTAATGCGCTTGCTCAACCTAGATTATGCTTTTTTTGCTGCAGAACGAGAGACAGAGAGCGAGAGGGAGAGAGAGGGAGCGGGAGAGTGAGAGCCGAAAACAACTTTTTAGTTTTACGGAAAAGTTAAGATAATTTTAATGAATTTAATGGAGGGTTGTATTGTTGCATTTTTTCGCATATTTTTTGTTGTCGCTCATTTCACAAAAGATTTTATTTAATGATAATAGATAATTCTTGTCACATTTTTTTCTACTTAAATATTGCGTAAAATTCTCAGAATTTTTAAATCCTGTCCTGGAAACATTTCGGATATTTTTGTGCTCTAATCTAAACTACAAGACAATCATCGACAAATCCAGTACCAAGCTTAAAGCCCTGATGAAAAATAGCGGCCTTGACATAAAATCCTGATTTTATGTCCTATTTATTTTCGGTTCCCATGGCCCTTTCCGGCTCGGCTTCTGACTGAACTATAATCCCAAAATGGCGGAGATCCCACGGCAAATTAGTCGGTCCGTTGGGGGAAGAGGGCCTAAAGTACACCATTTTTAGAACGGAAGGAGGGGGTTTCATAAAAACCGGGCCATAATCCGGTTGACGAGACTGGGCCATTTCCGAAACCGTACAGATACTCCGAAATAGCTCAAGAGTAAGACCGGAATTATGTAGATCGTTGAAAAGGGGGTTCCGGATAGCGCTAAATTCTTAGAAAAAATCTTTGGTACGTTAAGGCGCGTTGTGAAACTTTAAAGGGACTGACAAGGAGTGCTTTTTTTGAGTCATCTGCAAAACCTTACGGGACCTAGCTCATTCGATAGAGAATCCTATTCTGAACAAAACCCCGTTGTTCTTTTTTTGCAGAATGGCTATCCTGATTTTATTAAAATTAAGACACTAGTGATCGTCTCTTACCATGGGTGCCTTTTGAGCCAAAAGAGAGGCTTTTGGGCGCAGTTTTAAAATTTTATAAAATCAGGGATAGCCATTCTGCAAAAAAGAACAACGGGGTTTTGTTCAGAATCGAATTCTCTATCGAATGAGCTAGGCATCGTAAGGTTTTGCAGATGACTCAAAAAAAGCACTCCTTGTGAGAAGTCACGATTTTGGCCTGAAACTTTTTGGAAAAATCGACTAAAATTTAGCTATCGCGGTACGGCACCAGCTGATTTAGAGGGAACGTAATGTAGCTGAAATTTCTGACTTAACGGTCATAAACGGCTAATCTACAAAACGCCCGACCCTGCTTTCCAAGCTCCTTTAAAGCACATCAAAACTTTTGAAAATTCTAAAAGATGGCTTCAATTGCGTTTATATAAGAACCTGTGATTCTCAAGAATGTCGAGCCTTCTCAGTCCCTTTAAAAAACCACGCAAAATTAACTAGAAAACGTTAAGAAACATTAAAGGTTAATACTGTGGTGGATAATTCGATGAAAAATGCACCAATTTTAGGCGATCTTCACTTCCCAGTCCCTTTAAAAATTAGTCAACCGGCCGGGTGCCAAGACGAGGCCGACCTCCACAGCATTCCCGCCACGACCTCCATGTCAATTCCCACGAATTCCCGGGGCGCACGGCCCGTTTTTCGGGTCCAAGCCCGGAAACGGCCCGAAAAGGCCCCTAGCACACACACTGGGTCGCTATTTTGAGCCGTTGTATAGCTTCTGTTTGGCCCCCAATCCTGGGCTCTATGGGAGGGAGATAGAGAGAGCGAGAGAGAGAGAGAGAGAGAGAGAGCGAGGGAGACCAATAGGCTGCCCTAAAAAACGGAAGGCTTTTGCGCTTTTGAGCATTCAAACAGGGAGAGGCAGACGGAATTGAAAAGCGTCTGGGATTAAGGCAAAAAGCAAATACGACATGACAAGGTAGTCGGTTGCCATTATTTTGTGTTTTTGCGGTCTTACGAGGGGCTTAAGAGGGGATTTTTTGCCCAAGAAGTTTGGAAATTTGAGAAGGGTAGAAGGAAGCAGCGGCTTATGCTTTGAGGGGGTTTAGGGTGAAATCATGGCCACGGAGGGGGTTTTGGTGGTATTTGGCGTGGCGAGGAAAAGAACAGAAAAATGGTAAAACCATCTAAAATGTTTCTATAGGTGATTTTAAGAAATTTAAGCTCTAGTTTTACTTGAAAATAATTGAATTTCTGGTTAATTCGATCGGACATCAAATTTAATTTGTGAGCCTTACTACGTGACTTGCACGCTCCTTTAAACGCGTTTTTTTGCCTCAAAAACCGCACCCACATTTTCCACATTTCTGTTGTCAACTCTCCGCAGTTTCCGACTTCGCACGCCGCACGAAATGTTCAAAATCTGCCCTGGATAAACGCTTGCCGAAATTGCCACCCACAGCCACTTTGAGGTGGTGAGTTCTTAAAAATCCCTGCCACAATCTATCCGAAACCTGTAATTTTCGGGAGTGCCCCCGAGGCTTGGCGCTGACTAACAATAAGTGCCCGCTTCGTGCTCAGCCGCTCCAAAAAAAAGTGAGGGGCACCCACAAAATAGCGGAAAATTATCGGGTTCGGACTACTGGGCTCCATAATTTTGTGCCGGCCAAAAAGTGGGGCTGAAAAATGGGGAGACGGGGTTCCGGGATGAGGAATGGCCTTCTAGGCTGGGGTGAAGCCGTGGGGAAATTTCCAATTCTGTGTACATATGTGGCTGGATGGTGGTGTGTTTTTTGGGGGTAAACTATAGTGAGGTAATTGAGGTGTTAGAAACCAAGGCTTAAGGTGTATATTTACCTACTAAATATAGTGCATAAAATAAGGTATAGCCTCGTAAGCTTTTAAAGGGTCATAAACGCCAAAAAAATTGCTTGGAACATAACAAACTCTATGGAACATTTTTAGACAACTTCTGATAGATGCTTGCCATCACAAGCCCTTTAAAACCCGTAACTTTACAAAAATTCTGCTAGAAACGATAAAATGGAACACTATTCCTTCAAAAAAACTGAAGTTTTGCCATGAATCGACGACAGGAATGTCACCAACAAAACGACAATGAACGACCAAAATTAACGACTCATTTCCGAAAAATGCAAGCAAAATGACCCCAGAAGAACTGAAAGTTCAGGCGCCACCTAATGCGTAGGGGTAATTAAGGGCCTTAGTTGTTTGAAATTGGTACTATCGTACTAAAAAACCGGAAACGAAGGCGCAAACGGGTAATTACGATTTTTTATCCCTGTTCATTCAGATTTCTCACCCCGAAAAACCCCTAAGCAGGGCCAGATAGACATATCCTTTCTATTCAAAATTCACCACCATTCATAAATTCCGAATAAATGGCTCTAACAAGAATAGAGCAAATCCTGAATCGGAATATTCTCGGCGATAGAGAATAGGCAGGGTGGTGAGCGTGAAATCGGGTATTTTGGAGAGGGATTTTTGAAATAGGAGAATTACTCACTACTGTGCTTGCCTAAAGAGTCACAAGCATCAGTAAAATCATGATAAAAATTTGAATGAGCTGTTTTTAGGCGTGCTACGTACTTAGGAAATGGATCCAGTGACCAGCCGAGGAGGGGGCACTCCAAGATTCGTGGCACTCGAAATCTTTCATCTCGGCAAATAAATCGGGGGGTTTATTTTTGGGTGGGCGTGGAAACGTTTTTTTTTTAAATATAGTCATTTTTAACGGCTATTGAAGTAAAAAACCTTTAGATTTCTGGGTATATTTCCCGAAATTTAGGAGCACCCGGAAGGGGAGAGAAGTATAAAAATTTTTTTTTCGTTGTGGATTTCCGATGGGTTTTGATACGCTCGCTACACGCAACGCGTTCGGCCATTTGACGCCTTAAAAAAAGTTCGGGTTCGATTACGCAATGGAAAGGCAAGCGGGCGCGTTGCGTGTCGCGATCCAGCTAAATGAAATTTACTTTTTCCTCAGCCGTTAAAGGACCATTTAAGTCAAAAATTAAACCCATCCTTATTTGGTCAGAAAATCCCGCTTTAAAGATAACGGGTCAACGGCCCTTTAAAAAGATAATATCTGCAGAACTGTGTGTTTAGTAGTCTACGCGCCGCTTCAACGGCCCTTTATAGGAAACCCATATACAAAATACGAATTTTGTTGTGAAGTCTAATTGCAAGGTAAGCTTCACTGGCCCTTTAAAATAGAAAATACCTACAAAACTGTGCTTTTTGGTACCGATTCTGGGCCCAAAGTCCAAAAGTCCCCCCTTCTCGGTGTCAGCCCCACCCCGTCATCATTCCTCGAGTGACCCTCACCTCGGAGGACACTCATAACGCCGAAATTATCCCTCGAGAATGCGCAGGTTCACGGCTATCATCATCGCCATCACCGACCGTACTGTGGAACCAATCGTAGCTTTTTGCAGTTTCTCACTGCCGGGATTTTGAGGGCTCCTCAACACTCAAAATACGCGTGAAGGCGCGTCATGACGGTCTGGATATTTTGCGGGCCGTGGTTGAAAGTGAACTGT
Organism: Mesorhabditis spiculigera; assembly: GCA_958295435.1. NCBI lineage: Eukaryota > Metazoa > Nematoda > Chromadorea > Rhabditida > Rhabditidae > Mesorhabditis > Mesorhabditis spiculigera. The sequence continues at coordinate 183,682 of CATQJA010002205.1, forward strand.
GCTTCCGGGGAATGGCTCGATTTTGTGTTAGCACAGGACAGAAGGTTCATATGGTTGGGTTGGGGGAGCAACGAAAATGCCGAGTATGTAAAATGTAAAATAAGGTGTAATGTAAATATGTAAAAAGGAAATGCCGGATAATATCGAAATAGCAATTGGAATCCAGATTTAAATGCCGAAAAATTTGTGGATGAAATGCACGGCTTCGTCTCGTTATAAAAATTCAGCAAGTTTACTGTCGGCACTTCTGGATGTAATGCTTTGCGCCGTCGGCATTTTGGGTATCGGCATTTTGGCCATCGGGATTTACGCTCTTGGCATTTGGGAGGTCGGCAATTGGATATCGACATTTTTAGCAGAAGATAAAAACTAAGGAAATCAATTTTACACCACCGAATCTACAATTCCTGATTTCTTCAAAGCACTTCGAAATCCAAAAACGAGGCTTGAACTAACTGTAAAACGTTTTTACTCAAGTTGGAGTTTCGATTCGGGACCAAGTGCATCTTGTGCAGAATTTTTTGCTGATTCCGAATCCGCTTTCCAAATTTGCGGCGGACTTTTATTTTGAAAGTTATACAGCGGTTATAGTAGTGTTTTTCACCAAAATCAAGGAACCGTTATCGTTTTCTATTTTCCTGATCAATTTCAACTTCAAAATTGGCTAGAGATTGGCTAGACAAGCATCTTAAAAGTCAAAACAAGCCCAGCAAATTTGCAGCAAATTTGGAAAACGGATTCGGTATCAGCAAAAAATTCTGCACAAGATGCACTTGGTCCCGAATCGAAACTCCAACTTGAGTAAAAACATTTTACAGTAAGTGCATATTTTAACCGGAAATTCCGAGAAAATTAGTCCCAAATTGGTGCCGTAAAAGCCGCCGAGCCGGGATTTATCAGCCAACGGCATAAACAGGGCTGAATATTTACCCCCAGCGTTTCAGGCCAAAAGCCAGTCTCGGCTGTAGCTAGGAGGCTGACCCATATTTTCCAAGCGGTCATTTCCTGGCGGTGTCCCAAAAATATTTGCACACCTTGATGGGGGCACAACACTGGCTTCATCTTTGTCTAGAAAAAAATTAGGATTCTTGGGATTTGAAGCGGAAGCAGTTGGAAGTGAAAATCTTTTAGGACAGTTTCGAATTGTAAAAAACGGCCTCCGCTTCCGCTAAAAAATAAGGAACAACAAACAGAAATTAAAAATATAGTCTACAACTAAAACAGTATTGCTCTAAACGCGGAAGAAGTTTCAATAACAGATGATAAAAAATCAGATATCCCGGCTAAATAAAGGCACTTACGTTCTCATAAAGCCTAGACGTGCAGTATCAAAACTCTAATTTTATCGAAAACCATTTTTACAAAAACTAACAAAATTTTAAAAAATTAACAATTAAAAAATGCAATAATTGAAATGCATAAAAATGAGGTACGATCATTACTTCTAAAATCGTTACTTCTAAAATCGTTACTTCTAAAAGTCATTACTTCTAAAAATCATTACTTCTAAAATCATTACTTCTAAAATCATTACTTCTAAAAGTCATTACTTCTAAAAGTCATTACTTCTAAAAATCATTACTTCTAAAAACGTTACTTCTAAAATTTGGTATGCTGGATTACCAATTTTTCGGCATATTTATGCCCAAAAATACGCTTATCATTTTAGAAGTAACCACTTTTAGAAGTAATGGTTTTAGAAGTAATGACTTTTAGAAGTATCGACTTTTAGAAGTAATGATTTTAGAAGTAATGATGGGTAGCCCATAGAAACAGCCGATGGCAAAATATGCATTCCTTTTATGCAAATTTCTCGCACCGAACACCGATATTTTCGAGGCTAGAAACCCCAGATGAAGGACCTCATAGATACCTCAAAAAAAAACACGTTCACGTGAACGGCAGATTCAAATACGCAAAATATACAGCGATTTCCCCCCGGATCATTGATGTAAAGTTGGGGGATCGTTTTTATATTGCAGAGCGCGCAAGGCTAAACCGTACCCCGAGTCCTGGTGCCCTTATATATTTTTGTGCACGACATGCCGCACAGGCCTGATCCTGTATGTATGTTCTCTCTCTCTCTCTCTCTCTCTCTCTCTCTCTCTCTCTCTCTCTCCCTCTCCCGTGGTTATGCATTTGTGTGTTGCCTTTGACACAAGAAACACGGAAGGCTAGAGGCCACTTCACACCTAAGCCGCTCGGCTCGGCCGGCGTCCCGCACCCAGGCGAAGCCCCAGCACAAATATTCCCCCACCGGCGTGTCCACCGCTGTCCTCTTGACGTCAGGGTGGTAGACGATTCGGTGGGAATTTCAACGGGGGGTCAAGCTCCCGCCCGTCTGCTTCTCCAAAGTTTGCAGGTTCGGGCTTAGAGTTAAGCGGAAGTAGTAAAGCAAATATAGTAGGACCGGGGGAAGCTAGGGGAAACGTGGGAATGTTGAAACCGACATCAGCGCTGCCAGTGAAAACTAGGTTGTAGTTGTCACGGGGAAAAGACAGGGGGTTTCGCGACTTTGGGTCGAAAATCCACTTTTTGACAATCAGAATGCTAATAAAGGAGCAGGAGAGTAGGGGTTCATGATTCCACCCCCACTCTGAAAAGGTTCATAAAGTCTTTTCCGAAAGAATAAAAGAATAAAGGAATTTAAAATTAGAAACTCAGGCCAAAAACCGTCGAAAAGTGAAATTCGCGGTCCTAAGCCTAACACGGATCTTCTGACACCGTTAGGGATAATCAGAAAACCAAAAACACCACTTCGACTTGATTACGAGGTATCCCAAGCCATTACCTACCTAGTCCCCAAAAAGCAAAAAGCTTTGCGTTCGGGGGGAATCGAACCCCCGTCGAATGCTTGGAAGGCATCCATGCTGACCATTACACCACGAACGCAGCTGGGTGGGGGCGCGACAGAGTGGGTTATCTGCCCCCAGGCCGCCCCCATCGCCGGTTTCGATTGGTGGGCGATATTCCAGCACCAGCGGTGGCGCGCGGGATTTCAAAAATTTTAGAAAAGTTTTGTTTTGTTTATCCGATTGAGCGGGTTAAATTCATACAGTAATTCTATGTCATAGTTTATTCAATTTCAAAGGAAGTGAATTTGAATTGAATGAATGGACGTGAATTTAATAAGCCATTTTCTTGAAACTCGGAAATACAGAGAAGAAAAATCGTTTTTCCAACTTCTCCGATTAAATGAATCAGGTAGTTTAATAAGATTTATCTACGAAATTATACAGCACAGACTCGTTCAAAAGTTCTTAAATAACCCACATGAGTTCGAAATCTTTTCAAACGACGTCGACTTCTTCGTTGTTGTTGTCGGCGCGGTCTTCTTGGTCAGCAGCGGCCATTTGATGTTTTTCGCAGGTTTCAGAGGGCGTTGCATCTCTGGAAAAAATGCATACATATTCATAAGACCCGAAAAGTCAAAAGAAAACGTCTGAAAAGTAAAACTAGAGAGTCAAAATTCAAAACCGCCAAAGCCGAGGTGAGCCCAATTTTAGTGAAATTTTGGAAGGCAATTTTCGAAACAAGGAAATTTCGCTTGACTCGTTTTTTCGGGGGCCGTCAAGTTGATTTTCCAGGCTGCTGAAGATGGGGGCGTGCAACGAGCATTTTTATGGGTTGCGCCAGCGATTATCGGGGGCTCGGATCAACGATTAAAAAGTTTCGGGATGGTCAGATCGGTTAGGGCATGGATTTTTGAAGGGGTTGAAGTTAATGCGAAATGGATAAAGTATAATTTAGTGCCTAAAAAATGCGTTCCAGCCTTTATAATAAAAACATTCGATTAGCCGAATTTTCGACAATTTCAGGGCTAATTCCGAATAGCAAAACATCATAATTTTTGCCTAAATAGTTTCGTTAGAAGTTTCACGATCAAAAGCAGCCATTGCTTCAAATGTGTGCTTATTCAGTAGGTCGTATTAAAGGATAATTTCCTAAAGGAGAAACAAATTTTGCAGCGTACATAGAAACATGCGTTTGGCCCCTGAAAAATCGCGGTCTATTTGAGTTTATATTTATGCCCCTTTATGCCAACCGCCGTCTGAAGGACTTTCCAAAATGAATTTTATTTTAATTTGTAATTCTTCATATTTTAAGAAATTTCCAAGTTATTATGGTTCTCAATTGCTATGATAATTACCAATGGGCCGAATTTTTAGGCGCCGAACTCCTTAAACCAATCAATTTAAGCCACTTGAAAACGCGGAAGAAGCCGGACCGGTCGGTGAGGATCATCTTTGCAAAGGAACACGACAGTGTAGCTAAATTTGTCTCAACCGATGGTCATCTATCAATCCCCACTGTCTCCCGAGGGCACAAAAAAAAAATCACAAAAAAACTGCCGTCACTTCCCGGACAGACAATTTGGCTGTAAAACTTGACGTTTGGGGGGCAGAGGCTGATTGTTGAAATGGGAAGAAATGAGAAATGTCTTTCAAAAGATGCAACTTGGTTTTGGGGATGACGCTAAGAACAGAGAATTTTTCAATTTTTTTTGCAGTAATGATTATGTTGTTGTAGCCCAGAAAATTGTTGTTTCTTTAATTTTTAAAAACTCTAACGAAAGAAATTGGTTTTTCCCTCAAATTTGGAGCCAACCAGGTTAAAATTGTTTTTGTCTTGATTCCACTTACATAAAAATCGGGAAAATGTTTGTAAAATACCTTTTTAATGAATTTTGCCATTTATAAAAGCCTGATGAATAAAAATTTTTAATAAATAAAATGAATAAAAGAAGTCATCAGGAATAATGACGAAAAACGGACGCCTGGGCTCAAGCCCAAGCCCAAGCCCAAACCTAGTCTCAAGCCTACGTTCAAGCCAACGTCCACGAGCTACAAGGCCATAACTAAACAATAGACACCCGGGAGTACTTGTTTATTTTCCCACACCCGCCCATAGTAGCCACTCGTATAGGTGTATAGCCCGCAAAATGACCGGAATCCGGGGTGGCGACTACTGAAAAAGGCGAGGGTCCTCGACCCTGCCGTTTTTCACGCTCTTCTTGACTGACTGCCGTTCTCATTCATAGGGCAGCAAAAAAACGCGCCCAAGCCCTGAAATTCTCTGGGGGCCTAAAATCGGCAAGGCGCTATGGAAAGGCCAAGGAACATATTTCCGAAAAGTCGTAAAAATCGGCTGCATGGGGACTTTGGGTAGGGTGGGGGTGGACACTCCATGAGGGCACTTTGGGGACTTCCCATTCCGATGGACACCGATGTCAACTTTTAGGAGAATAGGACATTTTCCGGATGGTTTGAGTTGAAGAAGACATTCGTGTTTTTTGGGGGGAACTGGGTCATATGGATCAGCTTTTAAAGTTGCGTCTTTTGCATGTACTTCCGCGACTGAGGGTCGGGATCTTTGGGGGAATACGAGTGGCTGTAAAAAGGAATGCAGCGTAAAATGGGGACGGTCAAAAAGTGGCCTACAAGCATCAGAAACATGCGGGAAACGACAGTCGTAATAAAGTTTTTGGCAGGTTTACGTCATTGCAGGAGAGTTATAGGTCATTAAGGCATAGAATTACTGCTATAAATAGCATAGCCAAATTGAAGAAGCGCTAAAACGTACAAGAAAAACAGAATCAGATAGGTATGGCGCCTTAATGAGAGCGATTGAAGTGGCAGATTCTGTGTATTTACCGAGAAATTAAGCCGACTTTTGCCTCTTTTTTCTATAGAAAACCCCCTTGGTGCCTGCCCACCACTCATCAAGGACCACCTAGCCATTCTGAACCCCCAGTGCCTCCCAGGAGAAAAATAAGCGTACGCGGAACCTGCCAAAAACAATGGGCCACGGCCGGGCTAATTTGCAACCCACTGCGGCTATTCCGGGAGGAGAGTGATGGCGAGGTCCGAAGCTCTCCGAGGGCGTCCATAAAGGAGTAATGGGCGGTGAAGCGCTAGTGTTTTGCTAGCAGGTATCGGAAGTAATGCTCAATAGAAAAAGGGATAGTTTTAGCTAACTCGCAACCGCTTTTAAAAAATTTGCGCTTGAGCTGGTAACAGCCGGCGTGAAGCCGAAAAATTCTAAAGAGCAGCCTTTACTGCGTAGATAGAAAACGTTCGAGGTCCCGTAGCGAAATCCAATAGCCCAAGAAAAATCCACGAAACCACCATGCCTCTAATATACCTCGACTCAGATGTGTTTTCATCGACATTCCACTTTTTTCGGGACACCTCCCCCAGATCAACGTCCAATTTTTGAGGGCGGTGATTGATGGGTAGTGAATCTGTGGATAGACACGCATTCAGGGAACTGATTCCAATTCCTCAGACATTACATCAATCATCACATCGGATCCGACGATTCTTTAAAGATCTGCCCCCCCCCCGCCAGTTGTTTTCCTTATTTGGTACGGGAGAAAGAGCGCGGGGCACAAAGCACGATCAGTTGGGAGAGAGGCTGCAGATTGCAAAATCGGACTTTGATGGGCTCTGATCTCATCAGATAGGTTTCGATTTTGTCATTGAAATCGAGATAGAACGCGGAGATAACGTTTTAAAGGAATTGCAGGCAGAAAAGATGATCAGTTGAGTATGTACGGTAGCTGATGTGGCGTTTTAAGGGGAACCGCATAGTGATGATGGATCTGGGGTATGCATTAAGAGGACGAGGGAGATAAAGAAAGTGAGAGAGAGATAGAGAGAGAGAGAGAGAGAGAGAGAGAAAGAGAGAGAAAGAGACAGAGTAATTGAGAGAGAGTTAGGGAGTGGGATTATCGAGTTAGGGAGTTAGTGAGCTAAAGATACGAAGACAATGAGAATTACTGTGAAAGTGAGATCGCCAGAGAGAGAGAGAGAGAGAGAGAGAGAGAGAGAGAGAGTACAGAGAGATAGTGAGAGAAATATACGGATATATGGCGATAAGGCACCATCTGACAAAGAGAGTCAGAGTGAGAGAGAGAGCCAGAAAGAGGGAGATCGAAGCACCACATCTCTAGAAAAAGCCTTTAGCACGCGTACCGACTTTCCCTTAATGGGCTAAAGAAACCGTTCAAGAATGCATAGCCGCAAAGTGCAAGCACTAAAAATGTCAACTCATTGTCAATAATCTCCCCCAAACAAGGCTCGGGCTCGTTCTGACGCCCCGAAAAATGTGCCCTTCTCCGTTCACCCCATTTTTGATATCATGGACAGGTTAGGAAATCAGCTGGTGAAGGGGGGAAACGGCTTGTTTGTAAATAGAAAAGTCTCGGACTATCGGTATGGGGTGAGTGATTAGCTGGCTGAAATGCAGGGGAGGTGAGAAATTCGGCCAAAGGAAATTTCAGCTAATTTTGTGCGGCCACAAAAACAATGTGCAAAAATGGGAACATTAAAAAGTGGAGACATGTTCGGCTCGACATCGAACGAAATCACATTCAAAACCGAGCTTGAAAACCGTTCAAAAATGGGCTCAGCATTTGGATCAGTGATCAGGTTTGCGCAAGAATTTTTCTCTGTTGATAGCAACAATCAGATTACAGTTCTTTTGGAACATCACTGCCGCGGGCGGGGGTCGAACTCTGGTCTTTTGGTTGGCAAGACCATCGCGATACCACTTGACCATTAGGATTGGGCGACCGCGAGAGGTGAGACTTTGATAATGGCAGGTAGCGCGGGCTGGCGGGCAATACGTGACGTCTTCAAGGTGTGCTCATGGCAGGACTATGGATTTAGCTAGCTTTGGGTTGCCTAGGATTTCACGCCGCCCGCGTCACGCAACGCGCACCTCGTTTTCGCCGGAGAAAGGCGGCCTAGGGTTGCAAAGATGCGCGTTGCGTGTCGCGGTAGCGATGAATCACATCATACTAGCGCCAAAAGATGTTGATATGCCTTGCCTACCCTTTTAAAGGCAACGTGATGGTGGATTAACAGCATTTAATTAGAACGTAAAGTTGCCGAGCGCCTCACGTTGCAATAAGATGCCAGCAAATTCCGATTGACACCAAAATTCAACCCCACATCTTACAACCGGATGCATCGGATTGGAAACCTGAGATAAGACGACGTAATTCGATACCAAAGATCGGCCATAGTAGCCCAGTACGGGTACTTTTTTCGGCAAAATAAAAGCGCCTCCTCCTCGGTTCTTTGGGAGACGTTGTTGAAGTGCCAGGAGGAGAGGCAACTTTTAAGAGGCGGAAGCCGGCCCAGATGACCCGGATGGCTGGGAAAGGAGGGGAGGCAAGGAGAAGGAGGAGGAGTAGGTGTGTTTTCCCCGTGAATATTCACGACGAGTGGGCAGATCGCCGGGAAACACGCAAGCCAAGGCATGGGGGGCCAGATGGCCATTTCTTCACCGGGGAATTGGCCAAGAAGCATTTTTGCGTTAAAGCGAATGGTTGTCGCGTGGATCTTTGTCTTGGGCGGGATATTTGCATATAATCGAAATAGAGGCTAGAAATTGGCCGTGCGCCCTAAAAAGCACCTAAAGACATTAATATAGACGTTGTTCGACCATTTTGTAAAAATCCTTTCGTGGAATTATTATTTGTAATTCAAATTTCATGTATACAGGGAAACCTAAAACCTAAAAATTAAATATTGTTTCTGATCATCGCATACTCCGATTACCGTATGCGTACCTAGGCGCCAAAAATGTTTTTTTGGAATAGTAATTGATGCTTTAAACGCTAGATACCTTGATGTTTGAGCAGCCAAAGGTAGGTAAAACAAAGACTCTTTTAATTAAACACCTCCAAAATCCTGCAAAAACCCTGCATAGACTGCCTGCAGCCTCGGAAGGATCCAAAGTACGCTACCGACTTCAGAGGGCCAAAAAACGCCCTTCATTTTGCCGGCCCAATGAATTCCTGGGAGAAACGGGCTAACACGTCCGCCTTCACAGATCCCACTAATGAAAGTCAGGCGCTTCCAGAAAAAAATGGAGGAATAAAGGTCGGGGCAGAGCTAAGGGAATCACGTTTTCAGACAAATTTTGACCAGGATTTTGCAAGGAAATGGCTAGAATGTCGAGAGAGAGACAGATAGAGAGAGTAGAAAGCGAGAGAAACTGCGAAGGAAAATTACCATTTTCTAGATCAAGATAAACCATTTAAAGTTAGCACTCTAGAATTAAATCTGGAAATCTAAAAAATATCTGCAAATTTTGCAACTTTCTCACTCTATGCTCAGTTCTGAATTCAGACGCGAGACTGAGAACTTTTTATCGAACCACTCAAAAATGTAAGGCCGGAAATTGATCGAAACCTATCAGATGGGTCCACCTGGGCCCCAGCCGATCAGTCACCCACCTGGCGAGCTGTTTTCTATTTGTTCTGATTCGAAAAAGCCGCCAAACTGAAGGTTCGCCACGCACAGAAGCCGCTCCGAAATGGTCGGGGGGTCAGGGGAAAAGCCCTCGATTTCGGCGACATGCGGAGAATAGAATTGAGCCGCGGCTGTCCAAACGGAACATGTATGCAAATCCCCTTTAAGCGGGTCACTGGCTCCATGAAAAGACTTGCAAAACGCGTCCCGGAAATTTGCGTATCGCTGATTTTTGGGGTGGAATGCCGTCATGGATCGTTTGCTGACGTTCTGAGCTCCGAAAAGCCCTAGTGGAAATGAAGGGAGGACATTTTCAGCGCCACAGAAATCGAAAATTAACATACTATCATGATATCGACGTTTTTTAAGGCTCAATAATTCAGATAAAGCTTTAACTTATTTTTACCTGAATACGTTTGGAAATACAACAAGCGCCTTCACAAAGGCTCAATACTCACGTTTTAGAGAAAAAAGTGACCAAACTTTGCCGAGCTCTATCTATGACAAACCGGCCTTCAAACCTGATATTTGCCTCCATCTTTTACGAGGTAATTCTATTAAAAGATGACTCACGTACCGTCAAATAGAACTTTATCGGCGCCCAGCCAGCTGCAAAATAATATCCGGCTGATAGCCGTAGGGGACGGATAATGTTTACGACGCTGAGTGCACATTGATCGCGCACTATGATCTGCATGCGCACTTGATAAGAGCTCATTTGATGATCATTTTGACCGCTTACCAAAATATTATCTTATCGGAAAGCTAAATTCAACGACTTTATGAAACTTTAGAGCTTTGATGCTCAAGAAACGGACTAGACCGACCAAACCGCTTCCAAACTGCAAGCGGCCGGGCTATTAAAGCGAGGCTGACTAAATAAAACTTCTCAAAATTTGCAAACACTAGCTAAATGCAAACGTTATCGGATGTCCCGTCGAATTTCCAGAAACTACTCGCCAACATTACTGAACGCTGTCTTTCAAAGGCAAAAGAGACGCTTTCAAGTATCTCGTTACTCTTACATCCGCGCTCCAAATGTCTGTGCCACTTTGCATACAACTTCCGTCACCGTGTTCCAGTAGTATCTCATGAGGGGAAGTAGTTATGGGTGTGTATGATATGTTGTTTAGTGCGTAATGGCCTTGGGATGACTGCACAATCATAAAATTCTGAAAAATTAAGTGTTTTCGACGTTAAAATTCAGTTTTTGTTGAAAAATCATGAACCCTCTTTGTTAGGAAACAATTAGCATGCGCCGGAAGTTGCGGTAGTCTATATAAGGGAAGTGAGGTAGAGTTTCGCATTTTTGTCGTCGAAAATTGCAGGATCATGCAAAGTGAGGAATATGATAGGATCAGACGGGGCCAGGGTTGAAAAGTCGCGAAGCGGCTTTTCAACCCTGGTTAAATTCTATAATCACCGCAAGATATCCCGAGCCTATACCCAACTAATCTCCAAAAAGCAAAAAGTTTTGCGTTCGGGGGGAATCGAACCCCCGTCGAATGCTTGGAAGGCATCCATGCTGACCATTACACCACGAACGCGGCTGGGTGGGGGTGCCACAGAAGGGGCTATCTGCCCATGGATGCCATGGGCTTTCAAAGGATTGACAGAGAGCATTTTTATTAATACAGGAAAGAAAAAGTATAAAACTGTTGTAGAACAAGAAATTGGAGGGAGATGAAGTCGGGAAATTAAACATATGAGCGCGGCAGTCAATAGGGCCTATGAAAATTGGCATCAGCGCCATTTTAGCCGGGAGGTGTGGCCCGATCTGTCGGTTCGTCGAGCCGGGCTTCCTGATTCTGTCGATTCTTCCTAAATAAACAATTTGAGTAACTTTGCCGAGGTAATTTGATAGTTGTGGATTTCCTTAGACTTCCGAATCACAATCGTAAAATCGCCTATCCAAACGTATCCAACGTACCAATAGTGACGGACCAGCAAGGCAACACCAACCCCGACCACAACAACATCGGTATGGGTACTCAGCGCCGGAAACACGCGCTGAAAAATCCATGCGCCGGTGCCAAGCAGAGCCCCGAGCAGATGTCCTGGTGCTGGTCGCCAAAGGTCCATGTCCTGTAAAATAGAGATAACTGTGTAAGATGTAACTAAAAAGATCTAAGGTGAGAAATGCTAAATCAGAAGCGTGAAGGGTCAAACATATTAATCAAAATGGGAATCGGTCAAAAGACTGACGAAACTAGCTTCAACTAATCATGCCTTTGCTAGGTCACTGTTTCAGACAGTCGCCGAAGTCTGCCATCTGGCGACGGTGAGCCCTAGGGTGCAAGTCTTTAATGCAGGTTCGTTAATGAATCACCTGGTCTGAAGTTTAATATTAAGCCTCAAGCTGATGTAACTAGGCGCTGCGCACAATTATTGTTTTCCATACTCCGCACCTCCTTATCGTGAGGCTATTAACAAATTTTCAAACTAGCGAAACACGTACCGATTTCCCGTCAAATCTCCGAAAAATTCTCTCCAATTTTACTGAATGCTATTTCTCAAAAGTAAAAGAAGGTTTTTCAAAGATCTCTTATTCTTGAAAAAGCGATCAAATAAAATTTGATCATCACCGTAGATATCCCAAGCCTGTACCCAAATAATGTCCAAAAAGCAAAAAGTTTTGCGTTCGGGGGGAATCGAACCCCCGTCGAATGCTTGGAAGGCATCCATGCTGACCATTACACCACGAACGCAGCTGTGAGGGGTTACCAGAGAAGGGGCTATCTGCCCTCGGATCCCGAAGCCGCGCGCTCCGGATCGGACTGCCTATTATGCCTCCGCCGGGGATATGCGCTGGTAGAAGCCGGCCGAGCTGACTCGACAATAAATCCGAGGCAATGTACAAATACATTGTCAAATATCGGTAGTATTACGCATATATTTTTATTTCTAAAAATTACTAAAACGAACAATTTTTCTTCTGTGGCAGGTTCTAACGCTGTTTCTCTATCATTGAAGCCTGGAAATACACCAAATAAAAACTTTATTCAAAAACCCGTGACCGAAATCAAGTCAAACAATGTGAACTTTTCGGCAATCACCAGGGTGATGATGTCGAAATGGCCGATGTTTTGAGACGACCTCGTGGCCTGCGGTTCCTGTCGTCTCTCCTAAACACAAAAAATTTGTAAAAGGCGGCTCTGCACCGTGCGTGATGATGTTTTCGAAATGGACTTTTTGACTAATAAAGCGATAAGTAGCGAGACAGTGACTTTCGAAATGTTGGCTGTCGAGAAAAAACGATTTTAGGAGTATTGACTTTCGAAAATTTATACGGAATATCCTCTTGACAAATTTCTAAAAAGTCTAGTCATCAGCCAACAAACATTTTAAGATAGTGGTCCATATAATTAAGTTAAAGTAATCGCTAACATACCCCAGCAGACGTCGTGCGAACCGCTTAGCCGAGAGGAACCATACCGGGATGAAGAAGCCGATAACAAAGCACCACAGATCTCGTTCACTTGGCGGCCAAAGGGGCATCCACTGTAATTCGAGTATTACGGGGCGAAATTAGAGGTTTACAACACAGGAGAGAGGTTGGAGGATAATGTTTGTCATATGATTCCGCTTGGTTCGTCTAGGAGCTGACGGATAGTACGCCAAGGGTAGCGAGGCAGGCGCCCAGAGGGCCGCCAACGGTGGCTGGGGCACCGTTTAGGCGGCGGCTGCCGGCCCAAAGAGGCTAGGGGCCGCCGGGCGGAGACAGAGGGCATCTCTGGGCTCTCCACCACCAACCCACTCCCTCGCCTCTCGCATCCTGTTTGCGCGACACGAACACAAATGCTAAGGCTTGGAATGCTGTGTTAGTAAAAATATTCATTTTAAAAAGCTGAGGCTGGAGAAAAAGAAGACGAAACAAAAGAAGCGAAAAGCCTAAATGGTAAAAAACCAAATCAGAGAAAACTTTGTGATAAAGTAAAATAGGAAGACCTATTCTCATCCTTCCATACCAATAATTTGACGCTGAAAGTGAAATATAAGCCTTTATTTCAAGAAAATGGCGGGCATCGCAAGTCTGAACATTGTTCTTGTTCTCTTTCTTGTAATCGCTGTAAGATCTGTTTGCCTGTTTCGGCCCTAAATCCAAGACAGCCAAATTTACGTCAGGGTGGGTCTCCACAGCTGGATCCCTGACGTTTTAGAGGTTAAAGTGAAGAACTTATAAGAGAGGAAAATTGTAAAAGAATAGGAAGTAATGCTTCAAGAAGTAAAAGAAGCAGAAAATGACGGCAGTGTTCGCGTCGCGGCACTGTTCTTCCGAGCTCCCAGCTCCCGGCTCAAACTCTAAACTCTAAGGCCATAAAGGAGCCATTGTTCCATCCACTCGGCGCTTTCAGTTTCAAGTCGTAGTTCGGGGCACAGTACACATTTTTCGCGAGCACCGTTCGCAATTTCGCCCGCGCCACCTGAGCCACGCTTTTTGCCGCACGAAATGGATATGGTGGGCCTCGTAAAATTGACCAGAATCGGCCCACCCACCGCGATGCGAAGGGCACGGAAAAACACACGAATCGGCTGATAAGCCTCAGGTTCTGGAGACGAGACGACCCATCGTTCGGGTACAATTTGAGAGGGACGGTGGGGTACGGTGGAGTACGGTCCAAAGCACACAATGCGTACCTTGCGGAAAGCCGAAGGTTGACTTGAGCCAGACCTGTGTATGCGCCGAAGCCTAAAAGCTAAGCGGAAGCCTAAGCAAAAACCAGGCGTTACCTAAGCCTAAGCCTATGCCCAATCATAATCCTAAGCGTATGCCTATGCCTATGCCTAATCTAGCCTAAGCATGAAGCATTAAGCCTAAGCGTAAGTCCAACCCATACCTAAGCGTTTGGCTATACCCAGGCCCGTAGGAGGGGGGGGCCAGGGGGCCCTGGGCCCCCCCCCGAAATCGGTCGAGGTTCGAAAAATTCATAAGGGGGGACCCTTATGATTTTTAGTTACAAAAATTTTTCTGCCTGCGGCGCTGTTTATTACTGTTTTTCAAACAGTTTTTACTTATATGAAGCCTATTTTTTCAAAATTTTTTGCCTGCGGCGCTGGTTTTTCATCGGTGAATCAATTGTTCATAAAAAGTTTCGCCTGCGGCGCGTTTTCTGCTGTGTTTTCACATGAATTGGAGTGTAGGCGAACGCTTATTTGCGATTTTTTTGCCTGCGGCGCTATTATTGGCGCGAATTTCGGGTGTTTTAAAAGTGACGACCGGGGGGGGAGGTCGCCAAAATTTTTGGGCCCCCGAAATTTCGGTTCCGCTACGGGCCTGGCTATACCTATGCCTATACCTAACCTAGCTTTAAGCCTAAGCCTAAGCCCAACCCATACTAGGCCTAAGCCTAAGCGTTTGGCTATCCCTATGCCTATACCTAATCTAGCCTAAGCATGAAGCATTAAGCCTAAGCGTAAGTCCAACCCATACCTAAGCGTTTGGCTATACCTATGCCTATACCTAACCTAGCTTTAAGCCTAAGCCTAAGCCCAACCCATACTAGGCCTAAGCCTAAGCGTTTGGCTATCCCTATGCCTATACCTAATCTAGCCTAAGCCTCAAGCGTGAAGCCTAAGCCTAAGCCTAAGCCTAAGCCTAAGCCTACTGCTAAGTCCAATTTCCGACTTTTTGAATCAATTCTATGCATATTTCTAACTTTTTTCTGGAGATAGTTTGTCTCTACCGGGGATTCCTCGGCTTGACCAAAGTTTACCAACACCAAATATCCACACGAAAGACCACCACAAAGTCATGGGATCAAATTTCGCGGCTCAATTTTTGTGCTTTCATCTATTGAAAAGTGGGGGGGGGGGTGGGTTCAGGGCGTTTTTTTAGGGAACGCCGATAAAATGGCCCTCCCCCCTACCGCGTCGAATCGCCCCGGCAAAAAGTGGCCTATCGCCCTGGGCCCCCGCCATTTCGACGACATTCACACAAGTCGAAGCATATAAATAGTGAATGGGTTGAATGGGCGGTAAGAGCCCGATTTTTGGGTTATATTAATCTTTTTATCGGGGTGCTGGTGTAGGTCTTTTTGGAGTTGGGCGTATATAAGGGGAGTTTAAGCCTTTCTGGGGGTATTCGAGGTTTGCCGATTCGGATACTAAATAGGCACTGATTTTTGGAAAGTAAGTTTGTTTTTGGTGACCTAAAAATTGTTTTATTGACAGGATATCAGCTAGCCTGCCTTTGTTAAAGAACCTCTGCTAACATACCGGCTCATAAATCGAAATCCGTTGGGGCGCTCCACCCGAAAATTTTGACGATTTGGAAGAAAGTTCCGCGCATCCACTTAAAGTCCCGATCGTCAGCGTTCAAAGTATCATTTGCAGAATGCCGCTTAACATGGGGTTACTGCTGACGTTGGCCCTGCTGGTGGTCGCTGCTTCGGCTTTCAAGGTACGGTATTCCGGGCAAATTCTAGACGATTAAATATAGATTAAATCAATGAAAAGGTAAAAAAAAAGTTCTTACAGCGGGGTCCAGCGCAACGTCACCGCCGCGACACCAGCAGTAAGTTAGCGCGGGCATTTTAAGCTCTTTTTAGCTTTCTGCGGCATCGCCGATCTCAGCACTCTGTTGATGGATAATGTGCGTTTCGTCACCTCCAAGATTTTCCGGCATACAGCCTTTTATGAGCGAGAAATTTAGTGCCCGGATGCGTCGACCTTGCCGCTCGCGGGTCTGAACGGGACTTGCCTAACCGGGCCCGATCTGCTCGCGTCTGAGGATGACAACTGGTCGATCGCCTGCACGACGCCCGACTCACGAATGGTCATCTACGGGCCGTCGTGGAGCAACAACACCCATGGATACACCTACGCTGAGTAAGTAATATTGGGTTGGAACGTAAGTCTCTGCGCTTTTTTGAAAGCTCGCTGCTGGTCGTAATCGTGGACTTTGGACCAAGTGTTATATATCATTCGAAAGAGATTTCTTTTCTCTATCAGACGCCGGCGCTATTTTATTTTCTACGTCCACATTACTCGAAATTAATGGGTTAGAATGAAAATCGTCGCTTTCCTTTGAGCTCGATTTTGAGCACGACCGCTAGTATTTTTACATTTGACTTATTGGGCTTTGAAAGAGTTTTTATTTCTCTATTTTTTTCATGTAAATAGTTTATTTTTTAAAGAGCCTTTCACGCATTTTGAACAGCTCGGACAATTGACCAAAATCCGCCCTTCCTTCACTTGCTAATTTCTGCGTTAAAAACAATTATTTAGCACATCCCAAGCGCGTGCTCGGCTTTTCTGCCCATTTAGAAGAAACTACAACGTTCAAAATGATACAGAGCTAGCTTGAATTTTTTATGGAAAAACATCAACCAAGGAGAACCTCTGGTGCGATAATCTGAGCCCGGGTTTAGCGTAGACGAATCCATAAACCTGTTAATCTTTGGCAGCAAGCTGTAGTACTACTGGGTGAATACATAATACATCAAATTGAATTTGATAATTATGGTACGGAAAAATTTTGCATGGTGCGATCGTCGAGCCTTCGAGGGTCATTTTTGTCGATACTTCGTTCCCCGAAATCCATTTTACAATAACGCCTATAAAATAAGCGGCTAGTCGAGCCTTGTAGAGCAAAAAATGCTCTTTTTAATGGTATATTGGACACAGCAAAAAATTCCCGATTTCCGCGCGCAAATTGAGCTCGAAAATACGCAGATACTTACGTTCCAACCCAATATATGGCGAGGACTTCGGAATCAACCCTCAAGGCCCGCTCCAATAAGGCACTTCCAGCTACCTCTTCTGTAACGACGATGGAACGTCGATCGGCTCCTCGATGGACTACTGGATTACCACCAGCAAGTTCGTGCCCGGGCTCGACCACGTCGCCTGCTATCAGAGTGCTTCCGCCCAGAATGAGGCCCTGTTCCGTGCGTTTTAACCTAATCCTAAGACTTTGCTTTTTCAGATAAGTCAACCTGCGACGTTAGCCGCTTCACCCTGATGCAGAACTGGACGACGTGCCCTGACTTCAGCACGTTGGAGTATTACTACCCGAGGACCGCCACTACGGAACCGATCAATGCTACCGAGGCAGCCAAGCTCCAGATGTCTTGTGAGACCAACTACCTGACGTCGTAAGTTATGCGACCGACCGCCTCCACCCGTTTTTTTTCAGCTACTTCTACCCACGCCAGATCCTGACCGCCTTCCCATATTCGAGCTACTTGTACGTGAAGCTTTAGCTCTAACATTCCACTAGGGCTACAGAAACGTATTGATATTACAGCTGTGCTTCGGGAAGAACGTTCATGATCCGCGACAACCACGTGATCCCCCTCCGCATCATTCTCTGCGAGTCGACCCACTGGACGGCTGTAACGAACGATAACGTCCGCTTCACCATCAACACCACCACCGATTCCATCTTCTGCACGTTGCCGACGCAGATGGTTGGCAAGCGTAAGTCGCTAAAGCCAATCTGATAAGAAAAGAGCTGAAAAGTATAAATGACCAATAGCTTATACTTTCAGCGGTCACCTGTCACGACGTAATTCCGGCCAACGATTGCCCATCGAACATCACCGAGTACACTTCGGATCTGATGCTGATTCCCTATTCGATGCCCGGCCTGGTCCCTGCGAACCCGCAATGCCTTCAAAACTACACGATCTGGTACCGGGACCCGAATAACGGAGTGTCGAACCCGCCGTCATCCTTGTAAGTTTTTAACGTCTGGTTGGCGCTCACCTCGCCGCCACCAATCCTCAACTGCCTCGATTTTACACGATTTGCTATCATAATTTCGAAATTCGTAATCTTGGAATTAAGGAATGTCGAAATGTCACAATGTCCAAATTTCATAATGTCGAAATTAAAACCTTTGAAATATTTTGCATAAAAATTCTCCGGGTAATTTTGCTCATGTAAATTTTGGTCTTATGAACTTCGACATCGTGAATTTCGAAATTTTGAAAGAAACCCATTTTAACCCGTGGGTTTGTGTGTTTTTTTTTATTTCTGGGCATAGGCGTTTAGGAAAGATATGTAGTAAACCTTATATGCATTTCCAGCCTAATCCGTTGCTACCAACCGGGCACGGATCTCAATAGCCCGACCCGCGCCAACTCCAGGATGCTCATCCTCGTCGAAGACCACGGAAAGTACCACCTGACTCGCACCCTCGGATGCGGCCCTACTAAATTCACCCTTGATGAGCAGTACACCATCGGGATCTCGGTACGTTAAGGTCAACAAGTAGCGAGCTAACCTTTTAGGTTTAAGCCTAAGCGGCTTAAGTGCAGTTTTGCCCCCCCCCAGCCCTAACTTTTCAGCCATACGTCCTGTTAATGCGCCGAGTATCTCAAAATGTTCGCCGTGGTCGAATTACTATAAAAAAGTTGTTTTCTTACGTCAAAAATTGTTAGAAAAATTTTTATAACAATTATAAGTCTGGGTTTTCTTTAGTTAATTTTTGCTGTTCCAAAGTGAGTTTTCGTTTCTCGGCTATCTTTTGACGTACAGAGCTGTCAATAGTACCAAAATGTAGCTTAGTTTGAGCGAAAAAAATCGCGGAAAATAAAAATGTTTGAGTTTTAGACTCCTAGTACAGTAGCGTGCAAAAAGAAGGCAACACCCAGGACGCTCTTGTAACTCGGCTGCTTCGTTATATTTTGCACCAAACGAAATGTTTCCTAGTGTTTTCGATGCTGTAGAATTCGATGAGCAGGGTCGCAAGCCGCGCAAATGACGTTTAGTAGCTTAAATATCGAATTTAAAATAGCTCGAAAAAATCGACTTTTTCTAAAGGCATTTTTCCGTTTCAAAAACATCGCCATCGTGTTCAGCATGGTCGATTTACCCAGAGTGAATGTTTCTGGTTGCTTAGGACGTCTTCAGTCGGCTAGGAAGCTGCGATTAATAGGGGTCGCCATCGGTCTGATGGGGGCGCCTGCAATACCTTTCCCCCAGACGAGCCCACTCCTTGACCCGTTTGGCGCAGGGAAAACTCCGCTTCCCGGCTAGGCCAAGTCAAATCCCATCACAAACGACAGTGACTTTGGGTAAATCGACTATGCTGAACACGATGGTGATGTTTTTGAAACGGAAAAATGTCTTTAGAAAAAGTCGATTTTTTGGAGCTATTTTAAATTCGATATTTAAGCTACTAAACGTCATTTGCGCGGCTTGGGACCCTGCTCATCGAATTCTACAGCATCGAAAACACCAGGAAACATTCCGTTTGGTGCAAAATATAATGAGGCAGCCGAGTTACAAGAGCTTCCTGGGTGTTGCCTTCTTTTTGCACGCTACTGTACATCGAAGCATAGCAGCTTAATCTTTCCAACTTTCAAAATCTTGTAAAAAAATTTTTAGCAATTTTTGCCGCAAGAAAACACCTTGTTTGATAGTAATTCGACCACGGCGAACATTTTGAGATACTCGGCGCATTAATAGGACGTATGGCTGAAAAGTTGCGGCTGGGGGGGGGTAAACTGCACTCTAACCGCCTAAGCCTAAACTTCAAAGATGACTTTTTCAGCCTGAGGCTAGGTTCACCTGCGTCGACTCGCTGACCGCGTACGACGCCATGATGACGGCCAACGGTTACGATCCCTCCAACTGGGACTGGAACGCCTAGGCAACAAGAACTAGACAACAATTGTGCTTTAGGTGAAATAAATTTTTGCATAGCCTCCACTCGAGAATCGCCAATACAGACAAGACGGTACATCACTGGGCTAGGGGGAGCCATGCCTCAACGGCTTGTCCTAATATCTGGAGCTCTCGAAGACTTGATTTTCGAAAATGCCAACTTTCCTTTTAAGATAATGGTCCATCTAAGTAAGTTAAAGTAATCACTAAAAAACCCCGACAGACGTCATGCGAACGTCACCGGAGAGCCATATCGGAATGAAGAGGCCGAAAAAAGCACTACAGATCCCGTTCACTTGGCTGCCAAAGAGGCATCCACTATAATTTGAATATTACTGGGCCAAAGTCGGTATTTACAAAAATTGGAGAAATGCCAAAAAAAACAACGTAGATACAAATAAAATTAGAAAAAACAACGTCGAAAAAGATGCGGCCAAGGAAAAGTAGATAAAAAAGAAGCACTAAGCATCAAAGGGTAAGAATAGATTACCAAATTCAGAGTTCAGCGGTCAGAAATTGGGGTTCGAGTGCTGACGGGACGAGTTTAAAATAGGTATAAACTTGTCGGTCGCCTGGGGCGCTAGTCTTTAAAGGGCTGCCGACGGCATGTGTCGATCCCCCCATCAACAAATTGGCAAGTAGCCAACAGGACAGAGAGCGAGCCTTGGGGAGAAGCGCAGAGACATTTTCTTTCCAGCGCGTAACCGATTGACTATGCCGTCGGCATCCCTTTAATCCGGGTCAGTTGGTGAGCGATACCCAGGTCTGAACTTCAAGCTGATACTGGAACTCAAGTCGCTGAGCGCAATTTTTGCTTTGCGGACTCAACACCCTTACTGTAAAGCTTTTCTGTCGGCTTGCGCGCTGTTTGCAGGGGCCCGAGAATTTCCGGAATCTCCGGTGATACAAACTCCACATTGCCCGTTGGCCGCGTAACGATGTGTTTCATAAATTGAGACCTTGAAATCTTGAAAAAAGAACTTTATATCAAAAGACCCTTGAGCGAACCCAGAATCACTGTGAACTTGGTGGTAATGACCAGGGGGCTGATGCCGAAATGTCCGATATTTTGAGACGCACCCGTGGCCTCGCGTTCCTGCGGCTTCTCCTGAACACCAAATTGGGTTTCGATAAAGTGATTTTCAAACATTTGTCTGTAGTATCCTCTTACCCAATCTTTAAAGGGTCTAGTCAACGTACATGTTCAGGTAGATGTCGATCGAAGCAAGCGTAGCCACGAACAAGCCACAGTAGATATACGTCATAGCGCCCGGGAGATACATCTGGGCGAGGATACCGAACAAAAACAGCCACCGATCCCGTGCATATGACGGCCAAAGGGGCATCCACTGTCATTTGACTATTACTGCACCAAAGTGGAGATTTACAAAATTGTAGAAAGTATGGAAAATAATGGTGATATAAAATATGAAAAGTAAAGTAAAATAGGAAGGGCTGATCCTCAGTCCTCATCATGACTTAAAGTTAAATAGAAACTTTTATTTCTAGGAAAAAGGGAACAGATTGGGATCGGAATCAAAATTTTATTTCAAAAAGTAAATGCATTGAGTAGGAAAGCAGGTAGGTAGTTGTAAGAATGAAACGGGTATACTTTTGAAAACCCAGGGTTTATGGGGGCTGGTGAGAGACTGGGACAGATGCGAGATTAGAGAATCAGATCGCGTAATACGGGAGGTTGTTTGATACACACATCCTCATGAAACGGAATTGCCTTTGGGCAAGGATGGCTGGGGTGGGGCGCGCTTTAGGCGTCGGGGAGGGGAGAGAGAGAGAGAGAGAGATAGAGAGAGAGAGAGGGATAGAGAGAGAGAGAGAGAGAGAGAGAGGGGCTGTGGGTGAGAGGACAGACGGCGAGAGCGAAGAGATCGGCGGGGATCCGGTCCCCCGCACAGATCCCGAATTTACAAAGGCCATATGGATGTAACACGAGTACGAGTACAAACAATAAAAAATTCTACAGTAAGAACAAAGTTATAGGATAAAGGAAGCAGAACAAGTTGGATATGGTGAGCGTCAACAAGGCATATGCAAATTGTCTAAATGCCATTGTAGACGAAAAGGTACTGTAGTCGCTATTCGCCAGTTTCGTTGATAAGGACCCTGGGCGGGCGATTCGTTTGATTGGCCCTAAAGCAATTCATGACGGTGTAATTTCGTATTCTGGTCAACACTAGAGATGTCACGCAGACCGACACGACGTCGGGATAACATGCAAATTAGGATGCAAAGTACCGAAACCAGCTCGATAAAACGATTTTTTTGCGCTTTGCATACTAATTTGCAGGTTATCCCGACGTCGCGTCGGCATGCGTAACATATCTAGCCTACACTCATGAGAAAATCCGTAGCCAACGTACCAGGAATAACTGCCTAGCACCGCGATGACAACAAGAACCCCGACCGCAGCAACGTGGATATGTGTACTGAACTCCGGAAATAGGCGGCGGAGATTCATGGAGCCGATACCAGTTAAAAACCCCAGGAGAATGCTTGGTGCTACGACGTCTTTCCATGGAACCATCGTCTGTAATTTAAGCATAACGCCGTAAATTGTCAAAAAGAGCTTCACCAAATGAAATTAAATGGGGTATTTACACTGCCACGTGTACAGCAAGTGTCTTCAGCCTAAGCCTACGCCCTAGCCTAAGTCTATGCCGAAGCCTAAGCCTAGGACTAAGCCTGTGCCTAAGCATGTGCCTAAGTCTAAGCCTGGGCCTGAGCCTGAGCCAAGGCCAAAGCCTAAGCCTAAGCCTAAGCCTAAACAAAACCTTGGCGCGAGATTTTATAGCCTTTTAAGAGCTTTAATAGAACCAATAGCTATAATTTAGCACAGGGGATATTTGGCAAGCTGATGAGTTGGACTGGGTACTGAATGAACTTCGGTCAGATTACCTATCTTCGAACGGCGCCAGAGGCCTGCCATCTGCCGAAGGCCCCGGGTGCTTTTGTCGTCTGAAACGGCGGTTTGAAACCATCGGAGGTGCAACATTTGATGTTCGATCTTGAGCGTTGAAGACGTCGAAAATTTCTGCAAAAACTGAAGATGAGATCAGTGCTTTACCTTAAAGTCATATAACTATTGATTCGCATCCTTCAACTCCGTTCCGACCTTGGAAGACAGTTCAACTTCTTCAGCTTCTTAACTTTTTCTAGCCCGCGTTCGCAACGCTTCTACTACTACGTTTCAGTGCGTTTTCTTCCATTTTTTATCATGTCACTATGTCTCGTGTCGCAAAACGGCTTATCAGCCACGAGACAGCCTGGGAAGCGGCGGGGAGGCCAAAAACGGATGGCTCCTCCTCCGTTTTTGACGGGTGACAAATATTTTGGCGAAAGTTGACGGCCTTTTGGTGATGTGATGATAGATCGTATTTTGTTATAATTTTTACTAGTTCTTTAAGGGTGCTTTAACCGAATTTAAACTTGAAATTTTCGTCGGATATATAGACTAGACCCCAAAAATAGCCGAATCTATCTCGCTTTCTGTAAGATTTTAACGAAATTTTAGCTTTCTTTTTTCTATCGTTCTCGTTCTGCTTCTCTCTATCTCTCTCTCTCTCTGTCTCCTTCGCTCTCTCTCGCTCTCTCAGTCGCTTTCGCTCGCATCTGGATTTACATCCCTGGAAAACCACACTTCCCTTAAAAACAACTTACCATTATACTTTATTCTAAATTTGCATTTAAGTTAGCGGCATTGAAATTACCATGCTCCAAATATTACCATCAACACCCACCTGTTTGGAAATTGCCATTTCGGGCCGACAAACACTCTCCCCCACTCGATGCACCCACCACAACCCCCCGGATAACAGCACAGCCACTCCGCATTGATCCTAGCCACGTGTGTCGCCACTTTTTTCTCTCGCCCTCTTGCCCTTTCCCCATCTCTCGCCTCCCCGTCCACAACTGGCTGCCCACACGAAATTCCGGGGGACAACACTTTTACCCAGGAAAAAGGTTCCCCACTGCCGATTGCCTTGATGGGCTCGGCGTATGCTATGATTTTTTGAGAGGATCTGTCCATTTTGATAGCTTTCGCATTTAAGGTAACTTTTTATAGTTTATTTTTTGGTTTTAGGCTTGTTAAATCTTTAGATAGACGCTTAAATGCCGAAAATTCCTGTTTTAGTTGGGCGAATTTGCATTGTTTTTAGCTGATTTTATTTTTTATGAATTCTTTTGGCCTTAATTCAAGTTATTAAAGAGTTTTGAAACCGATTATATGATGGAAAAACTCTGTGTGTTTTTTCGTTGAACGCTTAAAATGTAAAATTTTAAAACGGGAAATTTTTGGGTTCTTTTAAAAAAGCTTGACTTTTCAAATGATCTAAAAATAAATTGATTTGTTTTTTTTGTCTTTGTTAATGTATTCGTGATATAGACTGCCGGGGTTCAATGCCTATTGTTAAGATGAACATCTCACCCCGGTTTTGCCGGCCAAACGGCCCGATTTCTTGGATCGCCCAGCGAAATTTGACGGCTAACGAGGCGTCCGTTGCGTTGAGGTATTGACTTTTAAAGGTATACGTAATCTCAATTTCCAGACCCTTCTATTTCCTCGTCCACCCCGATCGCTTCGCCCAGCTGCCGAAAATCAGGGAGCAAAATGAAAAATCACTACAGGTGGTGGCAAAAACTAGAAAAATTTCACCTTGAAAATTCAGATTTTCAACGGCTACTTGAACGATCTGTACCCGCATCAGCCGAGCTTGTCGAGCCATCGGCCGATTGAGGCAGAAAAACTTAATATTGTAAGATTTTGAGGTTTAGGTAGCTTTTTCGATCCATAACAAGGTGACACGAGAGATTGAGGACGTGAAGATTAGTCTTTCTGGCACGGATCCGAGGAATATTGTGGCGTGAGTGGTTTTTTTTTGGAGTTTGCTGGCACCATTCCTTTAAAAAAACTTTCCTTAGTGGTAAATCTTGCTGTGACGATGCCGCGGAATTTCGTGGCGTAAGTGGTTCAGTAGACTTTGCTGGTGCCGTCCTTTAGACCCTTCACTTCTTGGAAGTTTAAAGGGATAGAGACAGCCAACCAGCTTTTGTCACTGACTTGGCGGTTGTATAGCTTACTTTAGACACGCGCTGGAGAGATGTCGACTTCCGACTCGCGGTTTGCCAAGAGGTCGAACCCGATCTCCACCTCGATCGGCCCCGAAAACCCATGGCGCCAACCCGAATGACCTGATGGCCATGTACTTGAGGTATGGAGCTAGCCTTATTTTATCTGGCTGTACTATTTACTAACTTCTCACCACTATACTTGTCATCCAGTATACCTAATTCAGACGCAAAAAGAAAGCCTCACCACCGAACGACATCTTCTCGCGACTGAACGGGAAACGTGACCACGCGATTCGGATGAGCAAGGAATACGAGTAAGACGTTGGCGAAAGCTAACCCTCAATTGGAATCCTAGAAGCTCGAAAATTACGATGAAGGACGATATTGACGAGCTGAAGTACAGGACTGGGTTGAAGGATGTGGGTTATAGTTTGCAGGCGTAGTCTGACCGGAAAGCATTAACGATACATTACTTCTTTAAAGTACAAAGCTTCACCTCCCGTTTTCAGGTGATCTGGCAAATCGAGTGGACCGAGGCGCACATGAAGCGTTGTATTCACGGTGTCCTTCGGATGCTCAACCAAACGGATCTGGAAGTGAAAGAGTTGATTCAGAATGCTCTCTACAAAAGCACTCTTAGGTAGGTGCATTACTTCGGAAAAAATCTCGGGTTAGGCAGTATACTGTCATTGAAAATCCCATCGAAAACACTGAAATATCGTGTTTTCCAGATTTGGCCGGGGCTCGTTTGTTTGCTGTGATGGGAGCTTGCAATTTGGTGCTGATCAAGTTCCGGAAATGTGGCAACAGGTGAGCAAAATCAGGTTATAAGGCTTACTTTAAGAGCACTACCGTTTGCAACTTTTACAATCATTTTATTTTCATAAACGTTGATGAAATTCAAAGCTTTTGTTCTTAATTCTATTTCGCGTAATCATCGAATCTGGCTTTTTGGGAAAGTTGCGATCGCCCTCTGTGTATTTCTGGCGATTCTGAAGCATCGTAGCACTCGTCGTCCGCTCCATTTCCGCCTCAATGACCTAAATTAGATATCCGGGACCTTAATTTTTAACAATTTTCCATACACTTATGCGCTTGAGCTACGTGAAGCAAATGTTCAAAAAGAAGATCAAGGCCGAGCAGGCGGCATAGCGACAAATGGCGATCATTAGCTAAATTGTGATCATTCAAAAATCGCCCTTTTCCAACCTTGGCAGTTGTAGTGAGGATCTCAACGTACACATTCATTATTTCTTGAGGCAATGCTGCGAAGAATTAGTCGTTTAGTGGGGGTTGTTGCGAAATTGTTATACCCGGGGGGAGCTGGAAGGAGCTTCGAGTTTTGTAGCCGGGGGGCAGGGGCGGGTTTTTTCGGCATAGAAAAACGCCCGCCGAGAACAAACTAATATGGCTTGGGGGGTTACGATAGTCATGAAAAGGAGAAAAGCTTTGCGGGGATACCGTAGCTTCCGGGAATAGCGCAAAATCGGGGCTTTACGGTAAGCGAAGCGGCAAATTTTTTTTCGAGATATTTACCAGAAAACGCAAAGCTTTGGGCCTGAATGAATTAACAAGGTTTATTTCAATACATTCTCCTAATTGAGATTCCTCTGGGATCCCCCTTGGGGTTTGGCCAGCCTAATTTTTGAATAGAATTCTGAACATGTCGGTCTGGATT
Organism: Mesorhabditis spiculigera; assembly: GCA_958295435.1. Classification (NCBI taxonomy): domain Eukaryota; kingdom Metazoa; phylum Nematoda; class Chromadorea; order Rhabditida; family Rhabditidae; genus Mesorhabditis; species Mesorhabditis spiculigera. The sequence goes on from CATQJA010002205.1 coordinate 210,328, forward strand.
TTTTGTATCGAGTACACTTTTGGTTCGAAAAGGTGAGAAATCGATTTATTGTGAACCGTGGATTCACGAATCTTAAAAAAAGATAAACTTCGTCGTTTGTTTAGAAAAACAATAGTAGGGCAAGTATTTGATGCCGTACACGGTTTAACATTCGGTGCTGTCCTCCTTCCGGATGACAAACGGCTTGTTGACGAGGGTGAGCGGGACCTCGGCATCATAGCGAATCCGTTCCATCTAGGATTTCGATTTTAAGGGGCATGGACGAAAGTTGGCCTTGCGTACAGACGCGTAGCATTTCTGTTCTTTCATAAAATTAGCTGTTAGCTAAGAATTTATAGCCACGCCATGCGCCCTCTAGCTCTTTAAGCTTTCAAAGCTGTTGAAAAGGTAGTATTCAAATAGTTTAAATTCGATTTTGCATTTTATAATGCAAAAATAGCAGCCTAAAAATGGTCGAGTATTGTATACTCTACCATTTTTAAATTAAGAAAGCTGTCCTATCCACGTTCTTACCTGTGAACGCTCCACCAACGCCCGGCAGCAATTGAGAAACAGCAGAATGCAAGAGTAGATCGTATACAGCAAGCAGACAGCGATCACCAGCTAGTTTTTGATAAGCTTTTACGCTTCAACAACCCACCTGGCTGGCATAGAGCAGCATCTGACTGTAGCCGTCCATCTTCATTGAAAGTGTACGGCAAATTTTGGGATTTGAAAGGGGTAGTTTGGGCTGTTGCGGAATTACTGGAATCCCGGGGGGACCTGGCGGACCAGCCGATTTGTAGCCCGAGTCCGGCGCCCGTTTTTAGGGTGACAAAGGTCCCGCCGGAGGCTCGGGTAATTAAGATTTTGGGTACGGTATTTGGACTTTTCGGTAGAGAAAAAATGTGTTGGCCTGTTTGGGCTCGAAACAGCCCATAAACTGACTGTTTTCCAGGGGGTGTCTCAAGCTGGGTTACGGTAGCCGTGTTGTATAGCATACGGTAGCCATGCATTTCTGGTGTGTGGTAGTCTGTAAATGTCAGTATTTCCAGAATTTCTGTACTAATTACACCGCCTCTAATCTGCATTCTCGCTCCTTAAAGCTTCCTCTCACTGTTTTTCTATAACGCTATCTCAAGCTCTAGCTTTCTGCCTGCCTCTCTCTAATCTCTCTCTCTCTCTCTCTCTCTCTCTCTCTCTCTCTCTCTCTCTCTGTCTCTCTCTCTCTCTGTCTCTTTAATCTGCATTGCCGCTTCTTAAGGCTTCATTTTCCCGATTTTTCAATATATCTATCTCAAACGCTGGCTTTCTGCCCACCCTAACTCTCTCTCTCTCTCTCTCTCTCTCTCTCTCTCTCTCTCTCGTTCTATCCTCGCTCCTGGCCTCTTCATTTCACTAGCTAGTTGTCCCATTAAAAGTATAGTTTTTAAATATAGGTACATCTCGTTGAGTTTCAGGCTTGTGAAGAAGCCTCCGTCCGTCGCTCCCAGCTTCCAAACCTACACGCAATGACAGCAAAACTTCGCGAACTCCTCCCTGGCGCCACCATCCTCACGCCTCACCATCGTGGCCTCGCCCAGACCACCCAGCAGATGCATACACTCATCGTCAGGTGGGACATCAACCTTTAACAGGATACGGCTTTAACTTCTTGCTAAAGTTCCTAATAATGTACCTTTCAGAATAGAGAACAAAGAACCGGCGGTGAAATCGAAGCTCGGCAAGTACACTGATGGAAATGTGGTACAGGTAGACCGATGATTTATGTACAACTTTCTTAATGTCCCTTAATCTCTTTTCCGGAAGACGTAGAGAACCTCATTTTAGGCGCGAAAATAACCTACGCCGTTTTTAGGTAATGACGTCCTACGACGAGCTAGCGGTCGGTGTCGACGGCCGCCTATGTATCCCATGTAACGTCGACGTCTCTGCCCTCCTTGAATTCTTACAACAAAGTGCTGGTGACGGAAAATTGCTGCAAAAGCGGATGCAGGAAGCTCGGGTACGGATTATTTGACGGCTTCTTGAGGCTTTTTGATTCACTACGAAAGTCTTTGAGTTTATACAGCCTTTTTGAAGCCATCAACCAAGCTTTTTCAGCAAGAACTCGAAAAAGAAGCCGCACTTGTCGCCGGTGAGCTCGGGCTTCCGATTTTGGACTGGGAGTCGAATTTGCCGCTCGATGCTGTGCTGAAGAGCGTCCGGAGGTTGCCGACGATGGATCAGCAGGCAAAGTAAGGCTGGCAGATAGTTTTCTGGAATTCAGTTGGACAAAATTTCGCGGCTATGCCAGCAGAGACCCTTCTGGAAAATTAAAACTAGCAGGGGGTCGCCAACGCCAGCTAGCAGCGCTCATTTTAGTCGTCTCAAACACTTTCCAGACAAGCCAGATACTAGGCAATCTAGCAGAGACTCTTCAGGATCCAAAGGCCTCCTTGTCCAAAATGTTGAGGCTGGCTAGCAAAGATTCTTTAGGACCCAGTGCCCCAAAAACTTCCATTTTTAGAGACCTCATCAAGGGGCTCCACGTCCGCCTCTCCACCAACACTACCGTCGCGATTCAGGGTGACGGGAAGATCTCGCTTCCTCTCGACTGGACATAATCGACCTTTTGTGTTATAGTATTACCCCTATTTTCATACTGTTATTTGTTACCTCTTGTATGTACATATAGGCATAGTAGCTCCTATAGCTTGTCTAGCCCCCGGGGTATTTTGTACCCAGCTTTCCTCTATTCACTTGGCGCTTCATACCGGTTCCACTGGCTCACGGCCTCGCCCAAACTTGCTCGTACGGGATTATATTACTTCTCTTTGATTTTCGATTTGCTCATGATTGATTTATGCTAATTCTTAATACGTGCATATCGCAATAAAGATATATATTAAATCGTGGTTCATTTTCTGCAAAAAAGTCCCCCGAATCCAGCACAAATTTTGGTCATTCCCGGGCTCGGGATAAAAGCATATAAGGGTCGGCGACCTTTTAGCAAACTTTTCATCGGAGATTTTCCCGCCCAGGCCCAGATCTCCGGAGATATACCTTTTTTGGTGCCTGTGTCCTTATTTCCTGCAGCATCTCCATCGTAAAAGTTTTTAGAGTGCCGACTGCATTCTAGAAGATACAGCATTTGAGGGTTATGTTCATTTTTCCTAAAGCTCGTTTTTCCTAAAATTTGTCATTCAATGTGGATGCGTAATTGGTATTAGTCGGCGCTTATCAAAAAATTTTCTTATCATCAGTGTTACTTTTTGACTTTCAATCACCCAAATCTGGGCTGAAAGCGCAAATAAAAGACTTCCTATCACCATGCTAGGCACATCTGAATTTATTACAAGCAAATTTCGATTTTCTCAGCCATAATACTAAATAACTGAGGCCTTTTCGGTATTTAACCGGTTTTAGGCAAAATGAACTTTAGGAGAAATGGATTTTAGGAACGTAAAATGATTTATTGTGGCGCGCAGAGCCTCGGTCAGGAAACTGGAACGTAATAAAAAGGAAAATCAAGGAAATAGAGGCTGACGGGCTTTTTGTGAAGTTTTCTGCCCAGCCAACAATCTCCGGAGATATACATTTTTTTTTGTCTTATGCCATTCCCAACATCAGCTGCCCTATCCATTAGTATCTCACGGTGTCAGGGTGATCTATATAAAAGAGCCTCGCACACCGCTAGAAAATCAGGCTGAAAATCCGATAACCCTCTGACGAATGAGACTCTTCCTGGGCATCCTCCTCGCAGCTGCCGTCGCTTCGGGTAGGTCTCTGGCCACGTCGAATTACTATGCATTTTGCCGTTCTTTTGCGCTTTGCAACTCGTATACAAGTGTCCCAAAAAAACCCCCTCCCGCATTTCGCCATATTACATTCGATCGGTCCCAAAATTGGACCAGGGTTGTATCATACCCTAAATAACCACAAACATGAGTTCTAGTTGCAGCTACAGTAATTTTCGAGATACAACAAAAATAAACTTTATATAACTTTTTCATAGGGCTTTCGTCGGAATCGATCCCCCTAAATATTAAGTAAAAATGATGCGGGAAGGCTTCTTTACCCCAAGGAATTTGATTAATTTTAATCGAAAAAATTCCTTGGGGTAAAGAAGCCTTCCCGCATCATTTTTACTTAATATTTAGGGGGATCGATTCCGACGAAAGCCCTATGAAAAAGTTATATAAAGTTTATTTTTGTTGTATCTCGAAAATTACTGTAGCTGCAACTAGAACTCATGTTTGTGGTTATTTAGGGTATGATACAACTCTGGTCCAATTTTGGGACCGATCGAATGTAATATGGCGAAATGCGGGAGGGGGTTTTTTTGGGACACTTGTATACGAGTTGCAAAGCGCAAAAGAACGGCAAAATGCATAGTAATTCGACGTGGCCAGAGACCTACCCGAAGCGACGGCAGCTGCGAGGAGGATGCCCAGGAAGAGTCTCATTCGTCAGAGGGTTATCGGATTTTCAGCCTGATTTTCTAGCGGTGTGCGAGGCTCTTTTATATAGATCACCCTGACACCGAGAGATACTAATGGATAGGGCAGCTGATGTTGGGAATGGCATAAGACAAAAAAATGTATATCTCCGGAGACTGTTGGCTGGGCAGAAAACTTCACAAAAAGCCCGTCAGCCTCTATTTCCTTGATTTTCCTTTTTATTACGTTCCAGTTTCCTGACCGAGGCTCTGCGCGCCACAATAAATCATTTTACGTTCCTAAAATCCATTTCTCCTAAAGTTCATTTTGCCTAAAACCGGTTAAATACCGAAAAGGCCTCAGTTATTTAGTATTATGGCTGAGAAAATGGAAATTTGCTTGTAATAAATTCAGATGTGCCTAGCATGGTGATAGGAAGTCTTTTATTGGCGCTTTCAGCCCAGATTTGGGTGATTGAAAGTCAAAAAGTAACACTGATGATAAGAAAATTTTTTGATAAGCGCCGACTAATACCAATTACTCATCCACATTGAATGACAAATTTTAGGAAAAACGAGCTTTAGGAAAAATGAACATAACCCTCAAATGCTGTATCTTCTAGAATGCAGTCGGCACTCTAAAAACTTTTACGATGGAGATGCTGCAGGAAATAAGGACACAGGCACCAAAAAAGGTATATCTCCGGAGATCTGGGCCTGGGCGGGAAAATCTCCGATGAAAAGTTTGCTAAAAGGTCGCCGACCCTTATATCCTTTTTATCCCGTATAGTTGATACCCCTAGGCGCTGATCCTAGGGTTAGTTAAATCGCGATTTTTACGGCGCCATGATGGCAAAAAAGATCGTATTATCGATATATGTTAACTGCGAGGTAAGGGGTTCTAAAGAAGTGTTTCCAAAAAAATTCCCCATTTAAATAATAGTAACGATACGAGACCACGAAAAAATGATGCGCGAAAATTTCGGCAGAAGTCGACAGAGGAGTAAAGTATGTTCGGTCACGGTGGGTATGGATGTGACAACGCTCGTTACCGGTAGGGTTGGGTTTTGGCGCAACCGGTTTCCGATCGATCGCTTAGCATACCCTAAACGATTAAATCGTTGGACGAAAACCGGTTTCCGCCTTCGAACCGATTTAAGTCGATTCAGGAGGCAAAACCGGTTTTTGCCAGGCTCGGAAATCGGTTCGGGGTTAAAAAAACCGTTTTTCATGATTCGGTCCCGGAAGTGAAACCGGTCTTTATGCAAATCCCCAGCACACTTATTATTCAAATTGCGGTAATGTAAAGCCTCAAATTCCATAAATTTTTGGAAATCGAGTTCTGTTTTAGCTTGACAGCTTGAAATTCTTAAGGTAAAGAAGGTCTGCCGAATCATTTTCGCTTAACATTTAGGGGGTCTAATAAACTAATATTTATATATTAATTAAAATAAGAAAAGAAATCCCCGAGGGGAAAGAACTCGCCGAAGCGAGCGAATGCCTCCGAAGAGGCCAAATTCGCCGAAGCGAACGGTTCGTTCCCCGAAGGGACAAACTTGCTACGAGAGCAAGCGGGTTGTCCAGAAGGACACAAACCCCACCATGAAGGTGAGGCGGGTACTCGTAAACGAGCATTTAAGAGGATAAAGAAAGAAAGATGTGCCTGTTTCGACCCTCAATCCAAGACAGGCTTAAAATACGTCAGGGTGGGTCTCCTCAGTTGGATCCATGACGTTTTAGAGGTTAAATAAAAGAGGTTAGATGAGATTATAGTTGGAAGAGTTAGGTAATAAAGTATAAAGAATTAAATGTAGAAGGAAAAGAAGCTAATTTAAATGGTGTACTATTTTATGTGTTTTCCTTCTCTATGTTTTGGCCCTCTTTGGGAGGCTTCCTTAGCTCGGGGAGAGCCGGGGAAAGCCCGTGTCGAAAGGAGTGGTGTGTAGGGTAGCGTAATGAGAGGTTAGGCCAAAAGGAAGAAGGGAAAAGTGAAATTAGAAAACGAAAGGTAGAGTAAACTAAAAGAAAAGTAAAGAATTAAAATAAATTAGTTAGAGTTGGGGTTGTTGATAAGGTGGATGAAGTTTTTAGGGTTAATGTCATATTTGAGACTCAGTAAAGGAGATTTTTTTGGCGCTATTTCGGAATAGGGGACCCACTTGGATTGCCTCCAAAACCAATTTTTCTGGGATAGTTTTGTGCGCTGGTTCCGAATAACACCATCCCAGCCCGTGAAAAAGTTTTTTAAAGTTTACTTTTTTACTTTTTTACTTTTTTACTTTACTTATTTTTTACCTTTGAAAGCAGTACGGAGGGCTACTATGCACAGCGCCAATGGACGCTTTGGGTTATATTTGGGTACGGTGGGGTACGGTACTAGAGTATAAAAGGGCAAATTATCATGGCTTTATCATCCTCGTTCAACATGAACGTCGCTGCTGGAATAAATGCCCTTTGGGGTATGAATCTCCTCAAGCTTCATCAACAGCTCGCCCTACCCGATGAGCAATTCGAAGACTGGCTGAAGAGCATGGGTTTGCTGCATGGCGTTCGCACTTGCCCAAAGTGTCGTCAACCGAACATGGTAGTATATGGTACTGGAGCCGGTGGAGGCCGATCATGGGTTTGTAACGCACGCGCGTGCCGCCGTGGCGAGTCAAAACCGAAGATCGGATATTACAAGGGTACCTTCTTTGAAAACACGAAGGCCTTGAAAAAATTTTTCCACTATACCTACTACTACCTGAAAGAGTTCGGCGCCATTGCTCAAATCCAGGCTGAAGTCGAAATGGGTACTGAGGCAGCTGTGCAATGGGGTCAGTGGATCCGTGATATTTTCTCGGAGCACTTCAAGGCAAACCCAAGAACCATTGGAGGCCCGGGTATCATCGTGGAGATCGACGAAACGGCGATTTCGAGCCGCAAGTACAATAGAGGACGAATGCCGGGCCACCAACGCATGTGGATGTTTGGAGGAATCGAACGTGGTTCGGGTCGTGGCTTCCTAGAGCTAGTAGACCGTCGGGACGCTCAAACACTGCTTCCGCTTATTCAACAATACATCCGTCCAGGTTCCATCATCCATAGCGATTGTTGGGCCGCATATGGTGGCATCGGCAATCTTCCTCAAGGTTATCAACATCTAACTGTGAACCATTCGCAAAACTTCGTCGACCCTGTCACTGGTACTCATACGCAAAACGTGGAAAGCCAGTGGTCGAGGTTTAAAAAAGAAGATCAAGAGAGCTAATGGCATGAACACCGCCAACAATGACGATTACGATGATTATCTCGGCGAATTTATTTGGCGACAGCAATTCGGCCAGACCGACGAAATTTTCTACAACTTTTGGTCTCAAGTCGCCACTCAATTTCCATGCGAATAACGCGTCCAATTGACCCTACCCCAACCCAAAGGCCCTTTTTAGGGCCATAACCCAAAGGCTCTCGTCAGAGCCAAACCCACACTCAAAAAACAAACGGCCCTCTTGAGGGCCACAATAATTTTTAAACTAAAGTGAAGACTGAAGGGCATTCGCGCATACAAATTCGGTGCACATAGTAGCCCCCCGTTCGGTTTGCAGACGTGAAAAATACCGATAAAAATCACTTTTTTTTGTAAAAATGTAAGTTTTTACGAGCTGGGATGGTGTTATTCGGAACCAGCGCACAAAACTACCCCAGAAAAATTGGTTTTGGAGACAATCCAAGTGGGTCCCCTATTCCGAAATAGCGCCGATTTTTTGAGGACTTTTTGACAAAGTTGTCTCAAAATTTGATTAGGATAACCATTAGTTTTAAGATGGGTTATTAAAAGTCGAAGATGTTTGAGGCAGTCTTCTAACTGAGTACAACGTCGTATAATCCAATAATTTTGTTGTGGTCTCCGTCCGTCCGGTCCCGAATTCAACTCGAAGGGGAAAAGAGCTAGAGCTTAGGTCTCTTCGGATTCGGATAGAGCGCCCTCAGAAACCCCCAAACTGATAAAAAAATTATGAAAAAGTTTTGATTTAAATTGTTAAAATTAACTTTGAAAGTTTTTCCCTTAGTAAAAGGGGTGGGGGACGGAGGTTGGGGTGATTTTGGACATAGTGAGCCAGGTGGCGCGCGTTTCGTGGATGAAAATTTTCACGGGGGATTTCATTTCTCTTTCTCTCTCATTCCATCCGGTCGGTCGTTATTTTCGTTTTTTAAAAGGATTTCGGCTAGGGGAGGTATCTAAAGCCATCAGGGAGGTATTTAGGTAGTTTTTGAAGGGGATTTCAGCCATGGGGGGTATCTGAAGCCATCGGGAAGGTATTTAGGTAGTTTGGCTAAATTGTCGTATCCGGTCACTAAACCGATTTTGGATTTTTATATGTCAAAATGCTCAACAGGTCGAGCTGATTACAGATCAGTTGAAAAAACTTTTGGGAAACACTTCTAGCTCGAGATATGAAGCTTCAAAGTTCGACTTCAACACGTTCATTATATAACTGTTCTCGCCCCTAGAAGTCCGTTTTCAGTGCGGAGAAAGATGGATAAGTGCTCGATAAGAGCTTAGCTTTACTCACCACACCAAGTTTGAGCCTAAAAATAAGGCTTCGTGCCACCCGGGGCCTAGTCGCTTCGGATGGGTGCGAGCTCGTACAGGGTTTCGAAATCGGGGCGCCCGAGGCGCGCGTAGCGGCCAGGCGCCCCGATTTCGAAAGAGTGGAGCGGCAGCCCATCCGAAGCGACGGCCCACCTTGCCTGACAATGTTTTTTTACCCAAGAAACAGCAATTCCCTTCCATTCCGTTTTTTCCTATTTACAGTTCGCGTATATAGGTGTAATGCGTACTACGTCTCGGCCTGTTTTGAGACCTTGTAAGCTACATATCTCACGATAGCGATTTTTCCCAAAAGTTTTTTCAACTGATCTGTAATCAGCTCGACCTGCTGAGCATTTTGACATATAAAAATCCAAAATCGGTTTAGTGACCGGATACGACAATTTTCCCGGTAGTTTTTGAAGGGGATTTCAGCCATGGGGGGTATCTGAAGCCCTCGGGAAGGTATTTGGGTAGTTTTTGAAGGGGATTTCAGCCATGGGGGGTACCTGAAGCCCTCGGGAAGGTATTTGGGTAGTTTTTGAAGGGGATTTCAGCCATGGGGGAATCTGAAGCCATCGGGAAGGTATTTAGGTAGTTTTTGAAGGGGATTTCAGCCATGGGGGGTATCTGAAGCCCTCGGGAAGGTATTTGGGTAGTTTTTGAAGGGATTTCAGCCATGGGGGAATCTGAAGCCATCGGGAAGGTATTTAGGTAGTTTTTGAAGGGGATTTCAGCCATGGGGGGTATCTGAAGCCATCAGGAAGGTATTTAGGTAGTTTTTGAAGGGGATTTCGGCTATGGGGGTGTAGAATATGGAGGGTAGTTCGAGGCCAGTCGATTACAGTCGCGAAGCGGCTGTAATCGGCTGGTAATGAATGAATTTCACACATAAAAAGACATGCGTTTAGTGCTTGGAATTTTCCCTCGCCATGCCAAAAATCAAAGATCAGATCGAAAGACGGCCTGACGGTCGAGAAAACGGTCATCCAGAGACCGAACACAATTTTCTCCTTTACGGGAGGAGATTTTTCTCAACGTCAAAGGCTCGGCTGGACGGTCAGTTGGAACGAGATAAAAACGAAAATCAAGGAAATGAGGGCTGGCCCTTTTTGCGATTTTGTGTTCTCGGCCAGTTCAGCCAGTTCTGCCGTTTTTTGACGCCGAGCTTTCCTATCCATTTTCGGTATCTCTCGGTCACTGTCCTATCTCTAAAAAGCTTCCGACTGACTGCTGGAAAACGAGACGGAAAGTCCTACAATCCTCAAAATAATGTGGCTCCCCGCGGTCATCCTCCTCGCTTCTGCTGCTCCCTTCATTTTCGGTAACCACTTCGTCATCCGGTATTCGTAATTTTAAGACGAATAAAATTAGAATAGCTAAAATTATGTATTCCAGCGGGCTCGGAATGGGACGGCTACGTAAGTGGCACTTTGCTGGGCAGCGGTAACATCGCGAAAGCAGCAATCTGCGGCTTGGACGGAGTCATCTGGGCCAAGAGCGACAATTTTAACGTAAGAGCTTTATATACCTATTACCAAATTTGTTTTTATCATTTATAAATACGTTGGGACGCCCTTAACCTAGTATTTAGTAGCCTAATACCTCTAAATCCATTTCCATGCAGATTGGCGCAGATGAGGTGGCTGCAATTGCCGAAGCTTTTGGCAACCAGCCCAGCTCTCTGAAATTCGAAGGCAAAGCATACATGATTCTGCGAGTGGGTTCCAGAATTTAATTTTAAAAGTCGTACCTGCAGAATTTTTTTATTTACATTTTTTATCAAATTATTTAATTTATTAACCTCCTTTCTAGGCCAACGCTGAGCAAATTCAGGGAAGAGAGGGCTCTGGCGGATTCGTTGCCTGTAAAACCAATAAAGGTAGGACAAATTCTTCAACTTAAGCAAGGTCGATTTTCTTAGTTTTGAAAGCCAGCACCACACTATAGAAGTCATTTTCCAAATCTTTTTTTAAAAGCCCTTTTCCCAGTAGTCTCTAAAATTGTATGCATTCAGCCGTGATCATCTCCCTCTACACGAACGCCATGAGTCCGGAACGTTGCGCGGAAGTAACGCAAAATTTCGCCGACTTCCTCAAGAGCTCCAACTATTAAATGACACCTCCAAGCCAATACTTTTGAAATGCTTCCGGGACTTCCTTTATTTTATAAAAGTAGTGCCTGTGTATATGTGCCGGCATTTCCGAGACGTTGTTCCGCACCCAGAGGCTCAGGATTGCCCTTTTGGATCGGGAAGTAAACCTATTAGGGGTGGAATGGGCCAGAATGCCGACAGACAGAATTCTTAAAAAAATACCACTTTTGCTATTAAAATCAGGGTGATGTAAAATCTCTCACCACCCTCTTTGTTGGGGAGCAATTAGCATACAGCAGTAGCGGGAGCAGAAGGCGTTTCTAAAATTTTCTCTCGTCATAATTTAGGAAGAACGATGAAAATTGAAGATTTTTATAAGGACGGGCGGGAAGCGGGGCCAGCTTCGAGAGACACGAAGCGGTTTCTCAACCCTGTGTGATGTCAAAAAATCGTTGGAACTGGCAGAAATTTTCTTAGATAATTTGCTAGACGGTCAAGGATCGGCTGGACAGCCAAGCGGAACAAAATAAAAATGAAAATGAAGGAAATGGAGGTTGACTGCTCTTTTCCGTTCTCTTCTTTCTTTTCGGGTTTTCCAACCCCGATATCCTGAGGAACCTTTCTCCTGAGACCGCGCCGTTCCTAACCTCCTACTCCCTATCCATTTTGGCATCTCTCGCACACGGTTATCTATATAAACCACCGGTTCACTGCTAGAAAATCATTCGTGAAAGACGATAACCATCGAAATGATGAGAATCCTGTTGCTCGTCCTCCTGACGACGGCCGTCGCTTTCGGTAAGTCGTATAGGTTGCCTATTTCTTTCGTCATCCTCGTAAATTCATTGCATAAAACCTATTCTGTCGAGCGTTTCATATCGTTTTTGAAGTTGTTCTTCGCGTAAAAATGTCATCGGAATCCCACACTCTCGATTCTCCAAACGAATTTTATTTTAAAATTTTAATTTTAAAACACTGGCAAAACTAATTTCTTCTAGCGATGGATTGGCGCAGCTACATTGACGATCAATTGGTGGGCAGCGGTAGCGTCACCAAAGCAGCGATCGTGGGCCTCGATGGCGCCATCTGGGCGAAGAGCGACCACTTTAATGTATGGTTACTTGATGCTTAATACAATATAACGTCTAGTTGCGTACGCAAAGCCCTCAAATTGATTTTTACAGATTGGCGATGACGAGGCGGCGGCGGCCGCCCAGGGGATTCGTCAACTCGGAAACGCTGTACGCT